>JAYEVG010000030.1:0-269132 GCA_036346395.1 Hsuehochloa calcarea | reverse complement strand
CTACACAAACATATATTCGAATAAGGATAACAGGGGTTGACATAGCTACAAGTGTCTTCCCCTAACCCTCCAATTACCCAACATAATCAACGGGTTTAAACCGACAATAAAACTATTCAGTCAGTTTACAACTCTACTGGGCAGCGATACGATAAAAAACATAATTAAATGTATGTAACTCAGAATGACTTGAAACTAGTTCTCATTGAATCTTAACGAACCAGGCTACGAAACTCTAGTTGACGGCGTTCTTTGATTCGGCCAAAACAGATTAGCTAAACGCGATTGAAAACAAGCGATGACATCTATCCGAATCTGAGAACAACGATAAATAAAATGAAGTAACTTTCATTATACTAATCCAATGGAGGTGATCTTTATCAACTTGGAAATATTATATAAAGGGCTACAATAACCTAGTTGGGTGGAAGTTCTGAATATCATGCTAACAGGGTCAAACTTAAAGAACAAACCGACAGTTCCATCTCGCCAGACATACAAAACAGTGCGCAAAGAATAATTCATAGCTCTTAAACCATAAGGTAGAATCTCATGATCTTGGTTCCTATAGAAAGATAAAAACCAGGGCTACAAAACTATAGAAAACAAAAATTCCAGATTCTGCTTCTAAGACACCGAAACTGGGCGCACAACCTACTGTACATATTGGATCTAATACCGACACTGCCTACGCACGAAAGTTAAACACCAAATTAACGAGTTTGGGATCGTTACCCTTGGAGCCGTGCCAGCCCGACGAACACCCAGCGAGGTGCTCCTCCCTCCCTTTCCCCCTTGGTTCTTCCATGGCCGGCCACCACGGTGAGGTTCCGACGATCCCGGGAGACGGCAGCTCGTGGGGGAAGCGACAGGAGCGCTCGGGTGAAGGAGGATAAGGGCACCCAAGCCATGGAGAGGGGCAGCAAGGGGAAGGGGCGGCGGCCTGGTGGGGGAGAGGGAGATGAGGCGACTTGGTGAGGGGAAAAAAGTGGAGGGGCTAGGGTTAGTGGGAGGTGGGAGGCACCTCCCCTTTTTGTTGTGGCCAGCCACCACTTGGGCCTCCTGGGCTGCGGCCCGCGGCCCAGGTTGGCGAGAGTTTACGAAAACCCCCTCCAAACCACTGAAAATTCCACCCTCCAAACTATTCCCTCCTTCCGAAATCTTTTATAAACACTCGATTAAGAGTCGAGGTATTAAAATCGGGGGAATCTCGAGGTCAGCGGCATGGAGTGTACCCTCCATTGGCGCGGTCCATTGTCCCTCCACATCGCCTATCCCATACAGAGAGCGACCATTGGAGTACACTCCAACTATCCTTCGCCACTGTGGGGAGAAGGTGGGTAGGTGGACTTCGTTGAGCGACTCCAACCCGACACGGAGGTACTTGGTATGCATGCGAGCGCGGGTTAGTCTTCTTCGCGAATTGGTTGATTTGTTTTTTTGAGGGTTTCCTGATTTTGTGATTGGAATTTGAAGGTTGAAGGCTACAAGTTTTGGGCATGGTCTGACAATGAGACAACCCTGTTCTTGAGGCAGGTGCTACTGTACTTGCGCGATGTTGTTAGGGCTTTGAGGAAGGAGAAAAGTTAGCTCAGTGGAGGCATTTTCGATGCAATACAAGAGTTGAGCGAGGTTAAGTCAAGACATGGAGAGTGTGTTGTAGCACTGACCACCAAATTAAGGGAACAAGAAGCTTCACTAGTTGGACTCGGTGCTAGGGTATCAAAGCTGGAGAAACAGAGAAGAATTATATTATTCTTGTTTGGTGTTTTTGCTGTAATGTTAGTTAGTACTAGGATCCCCAGTACTATGTGTACGGCATGAAATTGAAATTGCCCAGTCATGTAATCTCCTGCATGATGTATCAATGTATGAATGTTGGTATGGCAAAAGTTTGGTAATACTTGAATGTTTCCCTGTTTTTCATTGTCTGTCAGTTTGGCACAATGTTTCCCTGCATTTTCCATTTTTTGTAATGTGGTATGTGTACATGATCAGAGTATGTACATGTAAGCATCCACAACCAACACTGTCCAAGCAGATCTGAGAATACTTGACAAGAACAGCACAAAGTAGTTCACAACATATTGGATTGCATAAGTTTGGGAATGACATAACATGGACCAGAAGTTTGGGAATCATTCAACATTACATGAAAAAGCACCAAGTCTGGAAATGATATTTTCTGGCTATGACATCACTGATTGGTTGGTATACCCAGAAGCTTTGCAAGCTTTGAACTACAACTTTTCTTTATCTTGCTTGGAGTTAGCTTCTTCCTTTGGCAGGGAGGTGCCTCGACTTTGGTTTCACCAGAAGCAGAATCAGAGGTCACTTGGATGTTAACACATGACTATTCCCTTGCAAATGGCACAGTTGCCTCCAAGTTCATAGAAACAGAACCACCATGAGCTGTATTGACTTTGTCAGAAGTAGATGTTCTGATGATCCTCTGATTTGGCATGACAGGCTGTAGGTATAGATGTATTCAGCTAGAGGTTAGTAGTTTGCCAAATGCAAGTAATTGGAAATCAAGCTATGTAATTAGGTATAGATGAACCCACATTCTGAATAGTTATCCATGTCCTCTCCGAGTACAAGATTCCTACCCCAGTGCAACTCCTTTTGGTTTGAACAGGTGGGTATCTAGCCTTTCTCTTCCTGTCTGTTTTTGCACAGCTCTGTTGTGAACCAGGAATAACATCCTGCAATGTCATATGTGCATAAACTCTGTCATGTGCATAAACTATGTAATAAATAATAGGATATACTAATGGTAGTGTATATTACCAGGGGAATAGGGGCAGCTGATGCAGAATTCCCAACACTTGGAACATGAGATTGTTGACCCTGACTGGCCCCTGATGTTTGTTGTGCTTGCCCATTTCTCCTCTCACAGCTAGACCTATTGTGTCCAATCCCTTTGCAAAGCCTTCACTAATGATTGTGCCTACCTTAGATATTCTTGTTCTTTTAGGCTTCTCATTTTGCTCTCTCTTCCTATTTTTCTTTGGCCTGCCAGGTATTTTCTGAAACTTTGGTGCCCTTGGTCTTGGCCTCTCAGATGTGGGCCAACAACTCATACTCTCAACAGGCTGCAAGCAGCACTCATAAGTCTTGTTGTACTCTTCAATGGAGTAGCATGGTGCTATGTAGTCATCAAGTGAAGTTCTCCTCCAATAGATACAACAAATTGCATGTGGGTAAGGCAAACCAGATAATTACCAATACCTGCATGAACAAGTCCCGTTGTCCAAGTTAACTGTCCACCTATGATCTCTATGTGTGACCTCAAAACCATCCTTGCCATGGTACACTGCATGACAGAAAACTGATTCATTAATGTAGTCCTTCAGCTTCTTGAAAATATTAGGGCATATTGCACCAGTCCATTTCTCTGCCTTGCTTTTTGTTGGTATGGATTCTAACCATCACTTTCTTCCTGATCCACCCAAGCATGCTGATGATTGGGAGGAATATGGACTCAACTATGGCATGATTGAATGATTCACATATGTTGTTGTCCATAGAATCGCGGAATGATCCCAACTTGAACCATGCCTTGCTCCAATGTTGTGGATCTGTCCTCATTATTGCATTAGCACCTTTAGGGGTATCCTTGGCAAGATTTTCCCAATGGTGGTTGAATATATTTACACATGGAGCTTTGGCACAACCATAATTTCTTCTGCCAAACTTTGTCCTTGTAAGTCTTCCTGAAGTTGGCATAGATGTGTCTTGCACACATCCTATGCTCAGCTTTGGGTATAGATGTGTCTTGCACACATCCTATGCTCAGCTTTGGGTACGCAATACTCCACAGCATTTAGTAGACCCTACACACATCCTTGCTAACATTGTTTGGCATAACCTCATCATCATCAGTCTGCATCCAAGCTTCAACCTCATCTTCCCCATCACTGCATTCAACTTCTTTATCATCCACACCATCTAAGGCAGCTTCAACTCCCATTGCCTCAACATAGATGTTCACAACACCACCATCAGTGATACAGTCACCCATTGTCTGGCAGGGCTTGTTATCTATTAGGATTCTCAGTCCATTCTTCATAGCTTTGCATCAGTATCAATTCAACTTCCTCACAATGGTCCTTCAAATGGCCTTTAACCTCGGGTATCGACAACTTATCACGATCTATGTAAGACATACCCTCTCTGCCTCTGCAATAATGCAATCGCTTCCCATCATCAAATAAATCCCCACTGTAATGGAACATAACAGCCAGCTTGTCTAAATTTTCCATAATCAACTGAAACCAACATGACAAATAACATCCAACGATTCATACAATACCCTATCCGAAAAACAATACGAAAACACCGAACCTCATTGTGAAATACAAGTGACAAATCATGGCAGATCTAAGAAAATACAAGCGACGAATCATGGTAGATCTATGAATCATATACTACCCTATCCAGAAAAACATACACAATTAGCAGCCACAAAACATCAAACCTAATCGTGCAATACAAGCCACAAATCATGCCAGATCTAAGAAAAAAGAACTCACTAAGGTTCACTGATGTAGCTGGCGGCGCCCAGTGTCTAGCCTCTGTGGCGAGGGGGATCCACGAGTGGGCAACTCGGCTCGGGGGACGACTATGAGGATTTATTCTCGTTGGGAGAGAGAGTGAGGGAGAGATTGTGTGCGAGAGAGTGAGGGAGAGCGAGGCGTTCACAGAATTTTGGGTGTGCGACTCAGTCAATGACTCGCCAGCGTGGACGCTACGGTGGCACGAGAAAAGAATCTTAGGACCATGTGGCACAAAACCGCCTCAAAAGGATCAAATGACAGTTTTTGCACGGTTTAGAAACTTCGAGTATGCGTTGTATCTAGTATTAAACTTCAGGGACTAACTTTAAACTAGGGCAAGAGTTAAGGAACGAACAATGTACTTAGACTAATTTTCATTGTTGGTGTTCTCACTGCTCTTAACTTGCTTGCAAGGTAGTTAGAGTCAAGATCCTAAGTTGGATCGATTTGCCTCCGATAGGATCGAATCGTAGAATCGACGATTCTACGGAATTGTAAAAATATACACATATTTAACATCTATACTATAGGTTTGTATGATTCTTATATGGTTTACCACTTACTTATAACCGAAAAAGGGACAAAGCACTTTTTATCGCACAACAAAAAAGCGTAATGGTAATGACATGATGGGTGATATAGTTCTAAACTACAGGAGAGTAGTCAATGACCATAACCAGTTTACTACAATTACATGAGAAATGTTCACAACTTTTGTAAATCAATATCTAATTGCAATGCTTGCATGTTCCTTAAAAGCAGCTTGACAGACTCCAGGAATAAAAATAGCTTATCATTATCAAGCTCAAGATTGCTTATATCATAATATAGATATTTGTACTAACATTACCACACTGATATAATATTTTGAATGCTCCTTGTTTATTTATATTTTCATTCTCAGAAATTAATATCAACAAATTTTGCTCTAAAATAAAATATCAGCATACCCTGACCTCTAAAAAATTATCAAAAAAATTGCAAAAAAATACAAATTTTTTCCCAAACGACTCTACTATGCGATTCTACACGATTCTACTCTTTGGATCGCGACTCTACCACGATTCTACCTTATTCTGATTTACAGTGCGATTTGGATCGACATGCTGTCGTGGGTTCGTAGAATCGTAAGACTCTACGTGTAGGATCACGATTCTAACTACCTTGCTTGCTTGTATACACAATGCCTTCACTCAGTTTTTTTTGTTCTGGGTCCACCCCTAGCTGCGGGGAGACAAATCGTTAAGAAACGCACAATTTGAAGTATAATTAGCTTAGTGTGGTGACAAAATTTTATACTTTTGAGAACTCCAAAAGTAATAAGATTAAAGAAAAGGCTAATATCACTCTTATTATATTTAAATGTTGGAAAATAAGGACAATATATTAATTCTAGATTTTATTATGAGACAAAAATCACATAAAACTAGAGGTACATAAAGCAATACTAACAACAGACAACTCATTGCACTTCTAAACATACACAACAATAGGATTATAACATATCTGTGTGGTCACACAACTAACTTACAGTCGGGCTTGATGAATAACAGGAAGCAGTGTATAACGTAGATGAAGCAATGAAGCGAATAGTTGCGCAGATGCGTTGCCCAGAAACCTTATTGCCACCCCCTGTGCAAGTGAACTATGCGACAATGGTTCGAAGATACCCATTCATTCTCCTTCCCAGTGCACGCCGAGAAGGAATGGATTAGTTCGACATCACAGCTCTCCAGCACAGTAGAACAGAGAAGAAGAAGAAGAAAATAGAAGTGAATCGATCGATCTCAGGTTTGAACGTCTCCAGATCTTTTAAAGTTCGAAACAATTACTCTCTAGTAAATGCATAACAAAGCACATACTAATTATTCAAAACTAATTAATGGTAATTAAACAGTGTTTATCAGTTCCTGATTGCACACTGGTCTACAGCTTCGACCAATGTATTTTTGATCGCATTATTTTGGTTACATTGGTTTATGGATCCGACCACTTTTTTCGACCACATTATTTCGACCACACTAGTCTATTGATCTAACTAGTGTTTTTCGACCACATTGATCTATGGATCCGACTAGTGTTTTTCGACCACTTTATTTCGACCAGTCTAAAAGGAGAAAGAGAAATACATGGTTAGCAAACAAAAAGGTGGACTAGGTTTACGACACGTTCACAGTCACAAGTCACGCTATTGCCACGATAATATACGTGCGTGTGACTTTAGCTATAGTTCTCCTTACATCACTCTATGTCATGTGTTATATATTTTAATGGTGATAAGAACTCTACCTTATAAATTACTCTTCCACCACTTGACTAGTCAATTTAAAATTAAAGCATACATACTTTAAAATTTAATAAGTTTTTACGCTTATAGGCCCAATTCTACCATTAATAACCAGGCTTTTTTTTTTCTTCCTTCACAGACCCGAGCAATACCTATCGATGAAAGCACAAGCAAAAAAACAAAGGGTAAAAGGACAGAAAAAAAGAGGCAAAGTCTGCCATAGTCCAAGCTGCTCTCGAGCTCTAACCAAACCATCCTTCCTTCCTTTCCTCCCCTGCGTTGCGTGGGAACCCGATCTCGATCCCCCACTCTACCATGGCGGCCGCGCTCTCCTCTTCGCGGCGTTCCATGCACACCCTGCACCGTCACCTCCTCCTCCGCCCCTCCCCCGCTGCCGCTGCCCTCCGCTCTTCTCCCGCCCCCATCCCCCGCCACTTCCCGTCCCATCCCACCACTTCCTCCTCCTCCTTCCGTTCCTTCACCACCGCGCGTCCCGAGGCGGGGCTACGGCACATGCTGGTGCCGCCGCGGCTGCCGCAGCAGCAGGGGCAGCGGCTCGTGGGCGGGGTCCGGTCGGTCGCGAGCGGCGGCTCGAAGCTGGCGCCGCTGGGGCAGGGGGTGAAGGGGCTGGGGCAGCCGGTGGAGGCGGCGAGGAGCGCCGCGGCGCGGTACCGGGAGGCCGTGGGGCTGCAGGTAGAGGCCTTCTGGAGGCGCAACTACATGGTGGTCGTCGGCGCCGGCGCCGTCGTCGTCTGCATCGCGCTGTGGAGGGTCATGTTCGGCATCGCCAGCACGTTCGTCGGGCTCTCCGAGGGCATGGCCAAGTACGGCTTCCTCGCCCTCGCCACCGCCATCGTCGCATTTGCCGTGAGTGCCCTTCTCTCCTCAGTTTAGCTACAGACTAGCTAACTATGATATAATGTGCATGTGGTGAAGATATTCTAGGAATGTTACGGGGCTATGTTCATGACATGACTTCATCAAGTATTCTAGGTGATCTTCGATATGATTCTTGCTAGTTCATTTCTTGGAATATCAATGTTTTTTACCTTAAGACTGTGATGTATATGTCATACTCCCTCGGTCATAAATATATGTCGTTTTGGGATTCGTGCGGTCAAACTTTCAAAAGTTTGGCTATTGATATCTTTTTAAATATTTAGATTGGATACATGAAAATCCTATTTATAGATTTGTCTCGAAAAGTATTTTTATAATATTATAATTTCATTGGGTGTTATAACTATATTCCAATAGATGTTAGTGATCAAAGTTATGTTTTGGAGATCGTGTCAATGTCCAAAACGACATGTATTTGTGACTGGAGGGAGTACTTCCTAACTTCTCTCATTTCACCTTTAGCGATACATTCTGTCAATCATATGAACCACTAAAATACCATACTAAACACGAAGATTGTCTTTTGGGATGTGTCATTGTATGGCATCAAAATTACCACCGGCCATTACTTTGGTTCTGTACTTAAACCTTGGGTTGCATAAGAACCGACTTCACTAGCTATGTTCGTAGTGTAAATGACTAAATGCTTTGTCTCATTCAACTTCCGGGTTGATACATATCTACAGTTTACATTTAACTATGGACAATGGATTACAATTCACGCCTATATGCTGTAAAAGTATCCTCTATTCAAACATATCAATAGACGTTTATCATGTAGCCAAAGTATTGGATAGGTATTCTTATAATATCATCCCTCACCTTCATTTTTATGTCATTTTGGGTGCTTGTGGCCTAGACCATATTGATTTTAGTGTTATTTAGATATATGCTGTCCCAAAGTTACCGGTTTTGAGATATGCCACTATGAAGTTGGAAATTAGATATATGTCATTGCAGAGTTGACAAGTTTCAAAATATGCCATTATGAACACTTTTCGACCTAAATGCCCTTGCCTTCTTCCTCAGTTCTTCCCGATTCCCTTCCTTCTCTCTATCCTCCCCCGACATTCTCTTCTTGTCCACTCAGATCGCCAACGAGGGTCGGATGCGCTGACCTCGCCGGCGTGCCCCACCACACACCACCGCCTCGCCTTCCACCAAATCGCGCTATCATGAGCACCACCACCACAGTCCACCATGCCACCATAGATTCGCTGCCATCCACATCATGTGCCACCTCATCATTGCCTCTGTCTCCATCCCCGGGTCCGGCCTCGTCACTTTCGTCTCCAGATCCAGGGGCAGCGGCCACCACACCAGATCCTCATCCATTCCGATAGCGGCATCTTCCTCGCCCATCTCCGACAGTAGCGGTGCACCTCATCATCGCCTCCTTCGCTGGATCCGTCGGTCTCCCTCCCTCTCTCGTCCTCCAGCGGCCAGCACCTCTGCCACCCGAGGTTCACCTCCTTTTTGCCCTGGGGAGGTGTGTATCAGGAGAGGGCAGGAGGCTGTGGTAGAGTGAGGTGTTTTGGTGACCGGCACCGGTGAATGGCTGGCAACCATGGATAAGGACGGAGGAGGAAGGGGGCAGAAGGCAAGGGCATTTAGGTCCAAAAGTGTCCATAATGGCATATTTCGAAACTTGTCAACTCTGCAATGGTATATATCTCATTTCCAACTTTGTAGTGGCATATCTCAAAACCTTCAACTTTAGGATGGCATATATCAAAATAACCCTTAATTTTATGGTGAATTTGCAAAGAGTCCTGCTGAGATGCAGCGACAAAATATGAAATGTCTGAGAAGTCTGAAGTGTGAACTTGACTGCTGAAATCTTTTTAACTGGGAAATTATCAACAAACTAGTTTACATGCGTCACACTATAGCTTAATGCCAGTTCTATGTGACTAACCTTTTGTTTGCCTCTCTGTTGTATTATCATGTTGAGTACTCATAAAATGGTGTGATCGACAATCTAAGCCTTTGAATGCTACTTTGCTTGACAGATGACGCCCCATTTTTTGGGGGAGCAAATGATTCGATTGTCTATGTTTGTTATAGGGTATGTACGTGCGTGCAAGGTTCACCATAAATCCTGACAAGGTTTATAGGATTGCGATGACAAAGCTCAATACATCTGCTGCAATCCTTGAAGTCATGGGCGCACCCTTAACTGGTACTGACGTCAGAGCATATGTTATGTCTGGAGGGGGCCCTAAACTGAAGGACTTCAAATTTAGGCTTGGTGGCAAACGGTGCTTTCTTATCTTCCCCATCAAAGGATCAGAAAGAAAGGGTCTTGTAAGTGTTGAAGTCAAGAAGAAAAAGGGACAGGTATTTACATTATCTTTCTGTATTTTGTAGCAAACACTACTTCAGTGCCTCTAGATTGAACAATCTATGCATGCACAATATAATTGAAGTACTGGACCTTTAGTTAATGGACGAAAATTTGTATAGATGTTGTGAAAGCAGAGTTAAGTGAAGCATATTTCCCTTTCTCTGTGCCTTCCTTATTGATATAAGTACAGCAAATGTTGGTTTCTCCTCGAATTTAATGGCACTATTTTATGTTTGTGGAGAATTGTTGACAGCTCATTTGTAGAAATGTGCCAAGTTTTGCATACAAAGTTGAGTTTTTCTGGTCCTAGTACATGTATGGTCCTTGACACTGTATCAAACTAGTTCTTTTTTTGGCGTATCATTTTTTCCTGTCCCTTGCCATCCAGAAAACACTGATTTTAGTACTATTTGAATTCTGGACAAAACCGATCCCAGCTTTCTTGAGACAGTGAGCAAATGAGTGGTATTGCTGCAATGTTTATATTTTCCCTATGACAGGAAGTCTTCTGACCTCATTCTATTTCCTTTGCAGTATGACATGAAGCTACTTGCTGTTGACATACCGATGGTAACAGGGCCTGATCAGCGGTTATTCCTTGTCGGTGACGAGCAGGAGTACAAGGTGGGTGGGGGCTTGATATCTGAACTGCGGGACCCTATAGTAAAAGCTATGGCTGCAGAGAAGGAATTTGATTATCTTGATGAAAGAGAGGATGCTGAGGATGAACGTAGGGAGCGCGAGGAAGCTGAGAGAAGACAACAGGAAGAGGAAGCCGAAGCATTGAGGCGTGAGGAGGAAAGATTACGTGAGGAGGCTGAAGAACGGAGGCGGCGAGAAACCGAAAATCTGGAGAAAGCCACTTGACACAATTAACTGCATCAATTTTCCGTTTTGTGCATTTTTTAACCCTTCACTCCACAATGTAGCAATCAGCGTTTCCACAGCAACAGAAGATTGCATCTGAGTTTCAGAGAGGCAGTTTTTGCCTTCACCATTCACAGTGTGTCGAGAAAGTAATAATTTTGGCTGCTCCTCAACGGATTACTTCGGAGTGCATTGTAACTTAGTGGTTGCTTAATGGTTAGCCTTTTTGCTGCCGATCCGTGGTGTTTTCAGATGCCTTGAGGCAATGTGGTTTGTTGGTACATGTGGCAGTGCTGCCATGCTCGTCACATTTTGTGCCTTCTTGGTTCGATAGGTCATGTAGGTAGACAGCTGTCTTCTGTTGCTAGTCTGCTTAAGCAGTTGAGGTCTGATAACAACCGTTCTAAAATATAACACTAATTTTAATTATAATATATTTATAAAATCTAATACAATTATATTCTTTTTGAGACAAATCAGTACATACTATTTTCATACGTTGTATCTAAATATGAAAAACATATTGATATTCAAACTTTAGAAAGTTTGACCGTATTCTTGTGATCCCACGACACCAGTACATTGTTTCTTTTTAGTCTTTTTCAGGTGATGGATTTAACCAGAAAAATATATTTCAGACTTTCAACACTGAAACTGACATACTGGTGCCATGCTCTTGTTGCAAAGGAAATGCTTTGATTGGAATTTAATCAGGTTGTTACTGTACTACGATCCTAAACACCCAAACATAAAGCAAATGCATGGAAAATGCAACACGTAAAGGTGGAGAGATGCTTCTTCACTCCACCTAATGTTCTCAAATCACCAAGAGAATATAGAGTTATGCACTAGATTAAACGGAAAAAGCTTCTATAATAACTCAGGTAAAACTAAAAAATCCAAGAAAATCTCGAGCATTGACATGCCACAGTACAAGCTGTACAACGCAGCCGGCCAGGAGAAGACTTCTTCGTCGCCTCCACCGCCACGTCACTCAGCTACCAGCTGAGGAAAAAGATAATAGTCCAAGTTGCCTTTATCTTCTTCTTATGCAGGCGGAGATTCATATTTAAAACTACAGTATTCTTTACTACAGAAAATAATACAGTAAAAATTTTGTTGTTTCTGCTGTTCTTACTACAATACCACTTTCGATTGCTATCCACGTGCTCACAAAATCATTGTATCTGGATCCCAGTTCGTAAAAGCACACCCTCACCCTCTGATCATTGATTAGAGAAGGTGGTGATTACTTCCTGGATAACGATAGGTGTTCTACGTTTGATGACTTCGATATCATCGTACGCTTCGCCTACTAAAAACCCACATCAAAGCATCCCTGACGTCCCCGATGTCTGATACTTCCCAAAGCATCGGGACACCTCATCCACCGTGCACCACATATCTAACCATCATTCGAGTTGTTCCCCTTCTTCTACCTACGCATCCCCAATCTTCCGTTCCTCTCGGCATGCCATCGTACATATCCCCAATCTCATGTTCCTCTCAACACGCCGTCATTCTCTACTGCTTCAATCACTTCAGCTTCTCCGCTGCTTAGGCCACCAGGCCACTGTGTTGCCTGTGCTTCTTGCCGTGGTCATCATCTGTGTTGCGCCCTTCATTTCCTCTCTCTTCCTATGTGTGTGGGCTCTCGCTTGCGGCCGCACCCGCCGCCCCACACCCGACCGCCCTGCTGTCGTGCCTCTCCCAGTGCAGCAAATCTCGGTGTCAATGCACACGTGGGAGTTCTTCAAGTCTACGATGGAGATAAATGTTACGGCAGAATGTATTTTTTTGTTGTAATTGTATTTTTGATTTGTTGTATAAGAGTAAACATTT
The DNA here is from genome assembly GCA_036346395.1 of Hsuehochloa calcarea. Lineage (NCBI taxonomy): Eukaryota > Viridiplantae > Streptophyta > Magnoliopsida > Poales > Poaceae > Hsuehochloa > Hsuehochloa calcarea. The sequence continues at coordinate 256,330 of JAYEVG010000030.1, read as the reverse complement.
TTGCTACAGCCTCCTCACCATTTAATTGTTGCACGCATTCCCTTAAATTGTTGATGTAGTTTTTCTCTATTGTTGTAGAAAGTGATTTAGTTTGTTGCAATACATCTTCCTGAAACTTTGCAGGAAATGGATTTTGTTGCAACTATTGTCGCCGATTGTTGCACACATGAAATCAAAATATTTCATAAGTAAATTTAATTGTTGTAAATTTCTTAATGTTGCAACAATTATTTTCGGATGCTTCCACTATTATTTTTAAATGTTGCAATGTTGTAACATCAAAATTTGTTTGTTTTAAGATATTTGAACTAATTTTTAAAAGCACAACCATGTTCTATACCGGTGATTATATATATATGGATATATCTAGTGCTAATGGGTAATTTAGTGCTAATGGCGATCTTGACCGCTTGACCGTTTGATTTGGATTGAACAGCCAAGGTTAATAGGGCTCCCACCTCTAAACCATTTAATCACTCTGCATACTTCCACCTCCAATATGCCTTCGTTAATGCGTCTGCATTAAACACGCTGCATACTCTCACTACTAATGTTCTGCATTAAACACTCTGCATGATCCAACGGTCAAGATTGTCATTAACACCTTAGCATTCAATTATCCATTAACTATATATATATATATATATATATATATATATATATATATATATATATATATAATGTGTGTAATTCGTATCTAGTACTAATGAAGTAATTCATACCAATCTTAACCGACCATTGAATGAACATATATATATATAATGTGTGTGGGGGGGAAGATTAATTAAGTAATTCAATCTAGGCTCTAATAACAATCTAAACCATTTAATCAATTGAACAACTAAGATTAATGCGCTCTCACCTTTAATCACTTTCTTCATTAATCGCATTCATTAATTCGTTAAACACCATGTATGCTCCCAACTCCAACGGTCAAGATCCAGATTCAACGATTAAGATTGGTATTAGCACTGAATTACCCATTAACACTAGATACGATATATATATATATATATATATATATATATATATATATATATATAGATATAGAGAGAGAGAGAGAGAGAGAGAGAGAGAGAGAGTAATCGGAAGATTCCGGTTTATACCAGCAACTTTCCCCAACTCTGCCAGTTCGGCTTCGCGGCTTTGGGTCTTCGTTGGCGCCAAATCCACCCCTCCAATTCCAGGTAAATCGATCGAGATTCCAGTATAATCGAATCTGCCTCTGTGCTACTCGGTGCGGGTTCTTGGGAGCTAATATCTTTCTCCATGACCTGGATCCATGGCCATCGATTCCCGGTGTTTGCTCGGTTGGTTGGCTACTATGTGAATTCTTACCTTCTTAGTTCCAATTTAGCTTAAATCTGGATCTTTGGAGCGTAACTTGGTTGAATTAGACGCCATATTTTTCAGGTTGTTGTGGAATGGAGGTGATTGAAGTTTGGTCTTGACTCTCGAATGGTGACCTACCTAGCAGTACGACCGACTAGGATTAATAAAGCTCTTTCTGTGGTTGATGCGTCGAGTAACTGGTTAGGATTTAGGAGGTTAGTACTATGGTCTTTACAGAATCAGATGTTTGGACGTTAGATAATGGGTGGATGTCATCTTGAACTGAGCTTGGGTAAGAGACTTATAGTATTGCTTTTGATCGGGACGTTGTCACTTGAACATGTACCTGTGTTCTAGTTCATCGACAACCCTTATGATCGGAAAACTTATGCTGCGTGAGTTTTTTTTTAATGATCGGGAAACTTATGATGCGTGAGTTTTTTCTTCTTCTCTCTCTCTTTTTTTGTCGTAGCTTCAGAAACACTTTACTATTTGAAGCAGAGTCTAATGGAATTTGCAGTTAGTCCAGGAGTCACTTGTTGAGAGCAGTTTCCTGGTTTTGTTCGTTGAAGTTCACTATGGGATGCTGCATGGGAAAGGTCAGCGTTCTTCCGAACACAACAACTCTATGAGATCAATTTTGTTGGTCTTTGTTTTCAAATCCACAATTAGTATCCACTCTACTGTGCTTCTCGTGTTTTTCTTCCTGGGCAGGAACACACTGATGACGAAGAGAAGATTGATTTCAAAGGTGGCAATGTGCATGTCATAACTAGCAAGGAGAATTGGGACCAAAAAGTTGCAGAGGCAAACAAGGATGGGAAAATTGTAAGTAAACCTACTCAGTGTCTTGGAGAAACCATATGTTTAATATAGGATATAATGGATACTTAACGTTTCTCTCAACATGTACAATCTGTACGCATGGGTCTAGCTTGCCAGTTTACATTTGTTCCATGCTATACTATGCGACTAATGTATTTATAGTTGTATCCGTCCCATGCTAATCATCATGTCCCATTCTTGGGAAATGGGAAACAATGCAAATGAGTAGACAAATATGCTGGCATGCTGCTTTGCTGTTTATTTGAAGAGAAAGTGGAAACAAGTCTATTTGTGTATGATATGAACAGCAACTAGCCCAGATCTGAGTGAATAGATGTATTTTTTGCTCAAAATCTGATAATGCAAGGGAAAAACTGGAGAAACTCATCTAGAAAATCATTTTGTCATTCTTAGAGGTTGCAGGTTTGATAGCCACTGCAGCGTGTTGGTTTTGGAAATTAGAGTGCACGATGTGTTTGCTTGCTTGCTTATGCTATAACATACTTATGCAAAATGTACAATGAGGCCATTTTCTGTTCAGTCTTAAACCTACGAAAACAGTAGTATACTTTATATGTTTGTTTGCCATCTTGTGTAAATAGGAACTAGCATGTTTAATCCTTGTTATGAGTACTATGTGTATATTAAAGAGAGTCAATTAGCAATATATATAGGGTACAAAGGGAGACAAGTTTAAACCCTAGAATAATAGGAAATACTTTTATATCCTTAACACCCCTCCTCCCCTCTCAAATGCAAGGCGTATGCAATAGCATTGCATTTGGAAAGGGTTAACACTAAACTAGTGAAAATCCAAAGTCCGAGTCTTGATAATGTTGTTGTAACATGCAGCTCTTGAAAAATATATCGACAAAAGATCTCCTCCCATCCAATGTCGTGCGATAGCCTATAAAGCACAAGGTGCGGGAGCAAAGTCGACCGTGACAACACGACGAAGAAAATGATAAAACCGACAAATATAGAAAAAAGCTATCAAGTAAGACCGAATAGGAATAAATAGAAGCATAGCGGCGCAGATTGTAGTCCAAGATGGCGGCGGCGCAGTGCACAAGAAGCGCAACAGATGCACAGTGCAAAGGAAGCGCGACGCAATGCACAAGAAGCGCAACGAGACGCAGTGCGGAAGAAGCGCGACGCAATGCATAAGAAGTGCAACGAAGATGTAATGCGGAAGAAGTGTGGCGGCTTTAAAAGCTTGGAGCGGCGGATTTGCAGCGGCTCGAAGAAAAGAACAGCGACTACTGCCATGTAAAGAAATTCCTATACTTCTATGACTGACAATAAATTTGTGGACTCGTTTAAACAAACTCAAAGATGAAGTGGTACGGACTTAGATGGATGCAACAAAAGAAAAAGACACGAAAATAAAAGACACGAGCTAACTAGCAGCAGATAGCACCAGTAATCGCAACAGCATGCAGTCGGATGACCCGACACACACAAGCCAGCCCCATCACCATCCCAATCGAGCATCAAAAACTTTGATCATCTCTTCTTAGCTCTCCTACCCAAGCAGAACCAAAAATCGATGCCAACACTAGCACACTCCGGTGACAAACGCAGCCGAGCTATCTAAGTTATCTCCAGATAGCATCCCGATAGCATCCCAATAGCCGGGCACCAGTTCCAAGTCTGCATCCACCCACAGCGACATCCTCCTTTCTTCTCCCAGACCAAAAAAACGCAAACCATGCGCAGAGCGCGCGTGAGGGAGGCACAAAGAGGAAGGTCAGAATCCGAGCGGGACTAGCTCGGGCGGAGAAGTCCACCACCAGGTACCCTTGATGTCGTTGTCCACCACCAGGTACCCGCGGTCGCGCAGCATCTGCGTCACTCGGCGCTGGATGTCCGACCTCCCGGGCGTCGATTGCCGGCCGATGTCATCTTGGCCGGATCTGGGCGAGTAGCTCCGAATCCAACCGGACGGCACCGAGCAAAGGCGGCGCGGGCGGCAAGAAGAGCGGCCGATAGGACGGCAGAGCACCATAGCCCGCGGACGACGTCGCCGAGCATGTCGCACGGGAGGACAAACCAGGAGACCACGATGCGCAAGGGCGCACGCCGACGACGGTCGGAAGACGAAGCGGCGCTGGAGGTAGAAGGTGTCGGGTGGCCCGAGCGGCAGCACGGGGAAGATCCCGCCGTGGACGCCAACGAGAGGCCGCCTCTGGGAGCGGAGAAGCTCCTTCCGGGGGCAGCGGGCGGCAGAAGACAAGCGGTAGCGGCTATAGTAAAGTTAAACCCTAACCTAACCTTTGCTCTGATACTATGTTATGAATATTATGTGTAGATTTAAGAGCCTTAATGAGTAGTATATATAGGGTATAAAGGAACACAAGTCTAAACTCTAGAATAATAGAAAATACTATAAGTGCCCTTGTATCCGTAACTATCTTGACTCCTGACTGTTAAGAATTGACCAAATTGATCAGGGCCAAAAGGTGTCCATATTGCTTATATCGGTAGTCTTAAAACCTCGTCCCTTCTTTAAGTTGCAGTGTTTGTAGGTTTTATGTTTTGAGTATTTAACTTTCTGCTGAAAAGGAATCATTCAATACTACAAGTATTTCTACCCTCTGGCATATATACTATCCACTGCAGAAAATTGTGCCCACTGATAGATTAGCTTTGTTTCTTAATAAAGTATGGTATTTATGCTGGTAAGTTCCTGATATGATTTGTACTACAAATGATGAATTGATGGATTTTTTGTAGGTGGTTGCAAATTTTAGTGCTTCCTGGTGTGGGCCATGCCGGGTCATTTCACCCCTTTATGCTGAGATGTCACAGACATACCCCCAACTCATGTTCTTGACAGTGGATGTCGACGAGTTAATGGTAACCAATGTTTCCAAATCTTTCTCCCCTTTTATATGCAAGTGGTTTCGTCTTCTGTGGAGTTCCCGGCATTCTGATTCCCGAAGACACCCTTATTTCTTTGAGGCTGACAGTTTTTACGTTAGAATTTACATAGGTGGTTAAGATATCACACTCACTTTTCAATAACGCTCCAACATTAGTTAAGTTGTAGCCTTGTACTTCTCTATTCTACATTTACTAGTAGGATGCTTGTGCGTTGCAATAGAAACTCTAAAAAACAGTGATATATATTAACATACGGGATCCTAAACTGAATAATAAATATCAATTTTCTTTCACACACGAATAAATAAAAACATTAACTCTAACTATTATAACACATGCTACTACTGCTACCAAAAATGAACGAACAGTCACTTTGCATATAAACTGACAATAAGCATCAAGATGATGAAGCTCTGGTATGTGTTGCATACCTTGGCTATAAAAAATTAAACTTCACATTTTATACGAGACACTAAAAGTTTCAAAACAACTCATATTCTCCCATCTCTGACCCGAGTTTAGGCATCAACATGATCACCAGAATTTTTACTCAAGCAATAAAATTTTCTTCAATGAACAAACCTCTCACAAGGAAAAAAAAGTTATATAGTACTTGCGATTTTGCAAAACTAACTAACACTTTCGAATTAAACACAAAGATTATATAAATAAAAGATATGGATGAAACCATGAAGGTGAAGAGTGATGGGGGACCTAGGAGGATTCAATCATCCGTATCGTGAGAAACCGCAGAGAGATGAGAAAGAGGTGGCCATAATCCATCAAATTGTGACTGTTCCATACTTCCAGAGATTTGAGTTCATGTGGGGGAGCTCTCTGCACAATGTAGGAATTATGTACATCATGGTGATTATCTTGGTTAGCAAAGCAAATATTTTGAAACAATAATAGACAGCTAACCGAGCCAAACAAGGTTAGACTAACTCTTTTCCATGTCGGCAAATCAATCCATCTAGGATCTAACGTATAAACTAATTTGAGACCATGGATGCAATTAGTAGTAAAAAAATTAGCTCATACAACAGGTCACACTAATAAAATGAGAATTCTATCAATTAAGTGGCATGGCCTAATTTAGCAAGATACAACATGAGATAACATTATCCTAGACCAAACTCTGTATCACTGAGGAGATTATCTTCAAAATAGTGTAAAATGTTCAAATTTAAAATCTAGATAAGCATTCCCGTCTATTCTGGGTAACTTTCAGCTCGTGACAGATAATGATTATTCACGAATTTACTTCTGTAATAATAAAAGGAAGAAAATCGCATTTAATCATTTACTTCACATTAAGGGCCAACAGTTTTCCTATTAAAAAATTAGTGCAATGATTCCTTTACCACTCTCAGAAACCTAATATGTATGTGTATAAACCAGGCCACTCAACAAAATAGATCATGTGTTTCTAAACAAAGCTACTTAAGCAAAACTCTTAACATGGTATCTAGCTTCAGGCGCACAACATTCCAGCTACTTGAGCTCATGTTACATGTTTCAATCTCAGCTTTAGTCCTAGACTCCTATGACAATTATCCACCAAAAGAAAACAAAGAAATATAATCCCAACATGTGGAAAATGAATTAAGTCCCAACAAACTACCAATCCATTAGCAATCTTAGATCACAAGCACACCAAGGAAGAGGCTTTTGAACTACAGAGTGCTAGATCTGTCCAATAAATAAAATTCAATGCTACATTTCATGAGAAGTAACACGATATAATATCATAATTGAGAGTCACAACCTCAGATCTCTCAATAACCAGCGGATGCAAATCATTGCTCTGTTAGTTAGCTGTGAATGGCATGCTATGCACTATAAACCTAGAAAGATCATCATACTTTACAAATCAAGAATAGCTAGTAAAACATATAGAATTCAACTATGCATACGTCTCAGTGCATAATAAAGTCAGACTATGTGTCAATTCTACAAATGAAATGAAAATCTGTATACCCATTTTCTTCAATTGAGTTAGACCAAGGAGATGGTACCGAACTAAAATAAATGATTGAGTATTAAGACTTGTCAAGTAAGATGACCCAAATAAGATTTATGTCTATCGAAGAACTTACTAAGATGTTTGAGCAGTAGGGCTTAATCCTGAGCTAGAATGTTGATGACACCCAAGCCTCCTGCTATTTAGGACAAAGAATGCTAAAGCGTGAGTAACCAGTGATTCCATTCAACTTTGTACTCCACAAATTCACTTTCCATTAACGAAGAAACTTTCAACTCGGAAAATTCGCCTAATTTCAACTTTGATTTTGACAACTATAGGTCAAATTCAAAGCTTTCAAACCGGATTAAAAATCTTTCCAATCATTATTGTATACTTTCAATTCAGACTCTGAAGCTTTCAACTCGAGCCCAAAAATTTTACGAAAATTGGATTAAAAATATTAAAATTGGGGATGAAAAGTTGCAATTTGGGGAGATTTCAAGTGGGGATTTACAAAACTTTCAACTACAATCGAGCTCAAAGGGGGGTGGGGGAGAAGTTGCAATTACATCTTGCTATCTTAACACGAGAGAAAGAGAAACAACGATTAGAGGAGATATACCTTTCAGCATGGACATGTCACATGAGTGGGGGATATGGCAAGATGCTCTGAGGAGCGGATCCTATGTGCTATCGCTATGTGCAGTAGTATTAGCCATTGCCGCCATCGAGAGCCGTCGCCTCGACCCGCACCGCCGGTCATCCGTGTCGCCGGCCGTTGATGCGACTAGGAACTGCATCGACGGACTCCCTAACTCAGCTCTCGTGGCGCCGAGCGACCCCGCCGACCGGTTCCTCCTCATGTCTGGCCGGAAGTCGTCGTCCCAGTCATCCCATCCTCCGTCGCCGCCACCGCTGCCCATACCAGAGGCGGGAAGTGGTGGCTTCCTGGCAGGCGTAGGCGCGTTAGATCCGGGCGTCTCTTTAACGACGGGTGGGTCGGTCCACGACCTACCTTCGACGAGGGCGATGATGCGGTCGCGGTATGCGGCGGCGGTGTTGGAGCTGTACTTGGCGACGTGAGGCGTCTCCTTGGGCACACCCCGTGCGGTGAGGAAGGTGTTGAGGCGGTCATTGCCCCTGGCCTCCATCTTGCGGAGATGCATCTCGGTCCACGAGTCTAGGGTGACAGAGCGGACGAAGCTTATGTGCATGCCGAGGCCGCAGTGCTTCTCTCATGGTGCCCCCCACCTCGCCGTGACCTCCTCGCTCTCGAACTCCACCACCATCGGCGGCGTCAGGCACGGGGAAGAGGGAGGACGACGGCGTCGGCCGCAGGGAAGAGGGAGAGAGGGCGCCGTGGCTGGTGGCGGAGGCGGCGAGGGAGGTGGGCGAGGGTCAAGGGAGTGGAGCGAGCCGGCGATAGGGAGGAGTTGGGCGACGCGGGTGGGGCAGGAGCGATGCGAGGATTCAGGGTGAGCGCGAGGGAGGCGCGGGCGATGAGAGGTGTGGCAGTTTGGCGTGGAGTGGGAGGGGAGGAAGGAAGGGAAGCGAGATGACGGTTCTTTTTCCATGCAGGCGGCGGTTTGGCGTGGGGTGAGGGAAGGGGAAGACAAGCGAGACGACGGTTTTTTTCTATGCGTGCGGCGGTTTACCGTGGGGTGAAAGGGGTAAACTCAGAATTATAATAGTTAAGAAACCTTGTAAACGACATGTTACTTATTCAGAAATTATCACATACTACCGATACACAATTGATGACACCCTTCCCAAAAATTTTGGGAGAAACTCCTTGGGTGCCTAATCCGACCGCCTAAGAAGAATTGATATTTGTATGGTCAAAGCAGTAAGCCTCTCGAATTTTCGGCAGGACTTCAGCTCGTCGTGGGACATCCGAGCGACCCCGACGTTCTTCTTCCTCAAGAACGGGGAGCAGGTGGACAAGCTCGTCGGGGCCAACAAACCTGAGCTCGAGAAGAAAGTGGCCGCGCTTGCCGATGGCGTCGGAGGCAAGTGACAGCAGGCCTGATGAGAAACTTCATAGTCCAGACGTTCTCGGCAAATATATCAGCCAGCATGTGTCATTCTGCCTGCGTGTTTCTTCTCACCGTCTGCCTGCGTGGCAATTTTGTTTTTGCGATGTACACTGTACAGTTCCCGGGTTATGGTACCTTGTTTCTGCGGAAATTACACTTATTATGGTATGGTAATTCAGCAATCGGAACCATTCATGTCTGGTTTTACACACGCACACGTGATTTGTGAAGCAACACATACTGTTGTCTACGAATCATGCAATATTTTTTTTCCCTAGCATCTACACGCTAATTACATGACAAATCTGCACATAATTTGTTATATTATGGCATCCCTCTTTATCCGTGCTCAGATCAGAGTTGCGAGATACAACATGAAGGACCATATGAAAGGGTCTTGGATTATGTTGTGTTGAATCATTGCAATTTGGGAATGTCGGAAAATTGATTTACAAATTTATCGGAGCTTATGGGTTGCATGAAATATGTTCTGCTAATGTGGGTCAAGTTGTGAAGAACTTGTGTCCGAAAATAATTTCTTCGTCTTTGGATGTGCAGAGTCGCTGGAGTGAACCACGGTCAATGGTAAGGATCGAGCCTAAGCTCATGGAGGAGTTGAGGTCCAGAACGATCGAGGATGCCAGGTGAGGTGGCGACCTCAAGCATAGCATGAGAAAGACGGGAAATGTTGAAGGGAAGTTCGAACAGCGGGATTGCATCATGTGGCTTGGTCGGTCCAAGTGAGGCGTGGTCCAATGGAAACGGAACGAAAGAGACTTGCCGACGCGCGGCAAGCCAGTGGTGCATCTACACGTGGCAAGCATAGCGATTGCTTGCAATGGATGGAGAAGACCGAGTCAAGGAAGGGTATTTTAGTAGTTTGACCAAAATACCGGAAACTGCTTCGGTAGAAAACCGCGGCTCTTGAGTGGCGTTTGGAAAGACAGTTTAGGTCATGGAAAAGCTGGTATGATCAAGTTGGATCAAGGCTAAGGACTTAGCGGATTTGGGCTTATGCGCTTTGAAAAGCGTGCATAAGAGTAGTGTGAGAGTTAAAACCCGTGTGTGTGGGGTTATCGGGTTTCCCCATTATGCTAATTGGATAGTATCCACTAAGGGTTAGATGTTGCTGGTTAGCCCATCTATTTAAGGGGTTGGGATAGAGACTTGTGGCCATCCATCCAACCATCATCTCTTGAGACCTAGGGTTCATGAGTTCTAGGGTTAGGGTTTGTGAGAAGTTGAGAGCTATGGTATGCTCTCTTGTCCTCCAAGTGGAGTGGCTGTAAAACCCTCATCCTCAAGTAGCAATACATCAATCTTTGTTCATCTCCACAAATTTCTTTTGTGTTGATTGATTTGCTCTTGATTTGGTTGGTTTTTCCCCATCTCTCTTCCCTTCTTGATCTTGTTGTGCCAAGAATGTGTAAGATATGGAGATAACCTCTAGAAATCAATCTCCACTCATCTATGCATTTTCATGACAAGATTCATGAAGAAACCCGGTTTTTGCTCTCTTTTGCCTCTCCGAGTGATTTCTTAATTCAGCTTATTTTTGCATCGATTTCTTTGGTGTTTTTGCTTACTGTGATATGTGAGAACATATCTAGAGTCATCTTGGCCATCATCCATCCACGAGCAAGCCATATTCACCATCTTCGGTTTTTGCCCGGTTTTTGTGCAACTTTCCCTCAAACAGAAAAATATCATAACTTTGGCAACGATTTTCTCAATCTTTGAGTGGAATAGGTTCTTGACATACTAGAGAGGTGCATACCAAATTTCAAGTCATTTGGAGCTTTAGTTTGAGAGTTAGCTCAATTTTTGATTTTGACCCGATTTTGGTGCAGCAGAACTTCACGAATCAAAAGATCCAAATTTTTTTGTTGGGATAGGTTACTAAGATCATGACTCATCCTTGGTTCAAGTTTCAAGTCTTTTGGATTTACGAATCAAAAGTTACATGAATTTTTGGAGTTGAAATATTGTTATTTTTGCATTGTTCACGATCTGAAGTTACTGTAGCAGTTTGATTTTCGATTTTTTGATTCTCCATCTTCATAGTTTTTCATAGTTATTGGAGTGATGAGTAGGTGAATACTTTGGAGAAAATTTGAAGGCATCATTCACCCCCTTATGTTGTCATACCAGTCCTACACAATACGAGTACTCAGTATCAAGAACGAATTAGATGAATCTCGTAGAGTGAACCAAAATATTAACACCGAAGTAATCATAACATAAAATTTAGCAAAGCTGGCTGTAAAATTCTTAAGCACAAGCTCAAAAGAGTATAACGGATTATCGCTCTCTTACAACCATCTCGAATCTTTTAAAACCCTCAAATCCTTGTACTATATAAGAATCTATGTTAACGAATAGACTAATATCTAATTCTCCCGTGGATCTCTTGCTTAGAAAGAATTAGTTTATAGCTTGAATTCTTTATGATCACACTTCATGGTTTTGTCTCCCTTGCGAACCTGTCCCGAGTGAGCAAAAACCTAATCCCAAAATCTCCCCAGTTCGCCCAAACCCTAACTCCAAATCTCCACTAAATCTTTGTAGATTCGGTTGGGTGAAGCACAAGTGGAGGTGAAGGACATCGAAATAATGACTTGAGGAGGCGGAGAGCAAGCGGAGTGGCGGGCGATGTCAGGTTGGAGGTTGTTGCAAATCTAACCCCAAGCTCCCCTAAATGAGTTTTCCTTCCGTTGCTCACAATATTTTTGGGTGTTCTATTCTACTTTGAGGTTAGGAGGATTTATGAAATTTTCTTGGTAATTGTTAGGATGGACCTACCGCGACATATAGGATGAATGTGAGATGGAAATTGCTATGCATGTGATCTTTTACGACAATATGCTCTTTCGATCGGACTTCGGAGCACTGATCCTAGGCGGAAAGATGTCGGCCCGCTTGACCTTCTCCTTCCTTATAGTATGGGCATCGTATGAGAAATTGTTGTACGTATAAGAGCATGCATGATGCAGATGCTTAGAGAGGTGCTTAGTAAAGAAAAACTGATTTTTCTTACCACGTAGGACATATAAGGTATTTATTTTGTAGTATCAATACTTGATTAGGCATCGGTACTTAAGAGATGCTTATGTATATAACTCTATATAATTAACAGATAATACAATCATATAAGCACCTACAAAAGATATGTTTGTATCGGAGAAAATAACTTTTACATAGATGCTTAATAATGCAGTTATATTCTTTTTCTTTAAACACTCGTATATAAGTATTTCGTATTGTATCTGCCCTAACAACGCTGATGTGAGATATGTGGGGTTGTTGCCTTGTTGGTGCTCACTTTGTGTGGGGTTTTCTTTTTTCCATGGCTCACGTTGTTGGTCCCCGCATGCCAGCCCATTTAAAAACAAGCTGCTCATCTCCTATCACTACTTAGTGGGTCCCATCTGCAGGAAAACTTGTAAACAACCTCGATCCATGGTCATTTTGTCCATGACATGTGGGTCCAAGAGTTGCATTTCTATTTCATTGCATTCTTTGCTACGTCCACTCATCTATGTGCACACCAAGAATCCCTAGACCTTTTGATCGTCTTCATCTAATGACCATTATTCATTCTATATCCTGCCATCCACAGTGCATTCTCACCGTTCCAATGGTCTACATTCAGGCTATATCCTGCCAACAATTGAGTGTCTTAGTATTCAATTGATAAAAAATACTACTGAACGCACATGCATTGCAACGCAAGCCTCTTGTCTTTTACTGTCGGGACGATGCGTTCTCCTTCCTCTTCCGCTTCTCAACCCCCTTACCCACTCAATACTCATCCTCCTTCCCCATCTCACTCCCTCAACCAATCGTTCCTCCTCCTGCACCAACCACCTCTCGACGTGTCGGCACCATCGCCCCGAACTCCTCCTTCTTTCCCCTTTATTCTTGTTTCCTCACAACCAGTGCAACGAGAAGCATCCGAGCATAGGGTTCTGAGCATCGGTGACGGCCCCGGTCATCTCAGTCGAAGCTACAAGCTTACCAAGACCCTAACATGCGTGCGCCACCTCCTTCAGGATGTCGGCTGCCTAGCGAGAAGGTCCCAGCGTCGATGCCTCCCGTGTTCCATCACCGCCGTCGGCTGGCCTCTCTTGCAGCGTAGGCTAGGAAGGTGAAAGTTCAATAGACGATGTGAAAGTTTTTGCAATTTTTGAAACTTGACATTTGAAAGTCGAAATTGAATGAGTTGAAAGTCAGATCTGCTTGAGTTCAAAGTCAAATTTGGGTGATATTTTGAATTGAAAGTCAACATTTGATGAATCCAAAGTTGTTATGTGTCACAGTTGAAAGTTTAGTTTTAGGGTTTTTTTTAGTTGAAAGTTGAATGTGGATTGGTTGAAAGTCAAAATTTGTTTGAGTTCAAATTTTTTTTTGTTTGTTTTGGGATTTGAAATTGTAAGGAGGAAGGAGGGAGGGGAAAGAATCGTGCGCTACTTCCATGTTGCACGCACGGGCGAATGTTGGACGCGCCCATCAATTATGACTTTTTTTTAAATAATCCTTTTTTATATTCTAAAATACAGTAATATACCTCTGTTTTTTTATTTTACAAAAATAATTCTCTGTCGCTCCACTGTTGGGCGACATGTGTATCAGTCACCCAGCGGTTGAGCAACTTGTACTAGTCGCTCAACGGTTGAGTGACTTAGCCCCTATCGCTCATAAACTCAACGGTAGGAATGATGCACGAGGGATGTAGGAAATACTGACAGCGCTCATAAACCCCTAGTCGTCCTACACTTGTCGCTCAACCGTTGGGCGATTGATCCAAGTCGCCCAACGGTGGAGCGACAGATGATTATTTCTGTAAAATAAAAAAACAAATGTATATTAGTGTATTTCGAAATAGAAAAATGTTTTTTTTAATCCCATCAATTAGCCGAAATAGCCTCCTCCATTGTATGCAAGTTTGCCGAGTGACACATGGCAGTCCTTCTACTCTCAAACTTTGGATTCAGTCCCTTTAAAAAGTGTGTAACTCATTTGCGTTGCAGCCACACCCTACCAGCCTCAATATCACCAGCACATGTCAATTGCAGTGGATCATAATGATTTAAATCTGCCCACAATTGCTGCAGTTCACTAGCATACTCCTGGATAGTCTTCTCCTCTTATTTCAGGGCCTCCACCTTGCCCTGGACTTCCACCATCATCATCACATTTTATGCCCCGGAGTACATGTTGCTTAGCGTCTTCCACATTGCTGGTGCATTCTGCATCATCTCCACCATCCGAGCGATGGATGGAGACATCGAAGTTAGCAACCAAGTTACCACCAAAGAATTGGTGGTGTTCCACATCCTCCAATCAATGCTCGTCTTGTCTGCAGGCTCAACACAAGTCTCCTGCAGGTAGTGTTCCACTCCCTTCGTCCTCGGAATTAGTTGAGCTCTTCTAGACCAACTCAGGTAATTCTTATTTCCTTTCAACTTTACATCATTTGCCATCAGCTCCAGCTTTAAGTCGGATGACCCTGCACCAGCCCTCGGACCTATCATACCTGTCGTGAGATATCCTGTAACATACTTCTCATGTCACCTTGAGTTACTAGCGGGAAGTAGTTTCAACAACTGTCTTCCTCGCAACCTCAATTTCCCCAAGGGTCATCTTCTCAAACAACCAGAGATGCCAATCAATATCAAGATATGCCACGATATCTCCCACTATCACGGCAACCCTTCACGCATCAATATTTCGTCGAATCTCGATGTTTTCTTTTACCCAATCATACATAACTGTAACCTTTTTTTCTCCAACCGAACAGGGCTCCGGCCGATTTTTTTTTCTTCTAGGCCGATTTTTCTCGGCTGCACTCGGCAGCTGGCTCCGGCCGATTCTTTCTTCTCAGCCGATTAAAAACCCGACTGCACTCGGCCACCCGCTCGGCCTTCTTCTTCCAAACACCGGCCGACCAACTCTTTCTTCCTCCCTCCCCCTCGGTTCCTCCACCGAAGCTTGTCTCTTCTCCCCGAGCGCAACTCTTCCCCGGTCTCCACCGACAGATTCGAGGCGGCGGCGGCGGCGGCGACCAGAGGTGGCGACAATGGGCGGCAATGGCAGATCGGGCGCGAAGGACAGCAAGGGAGAACGGCGGCGGCGACCAATGTTGCTCTGTCGGCCCACCCTAGCCGCTGCCCGTGCTCATGCACGAGACGAGCGAGCTCACTCGCCGGGCGACGCGGCGGCGGCTCACAGGACGACCACAAACGGTGGCAGATTAGATCTGAGGTGAGTACTAAATTAGGGTTAGGGTTGGGTGGTGGGGAACGGCTCTGATACCATTCTGTATTTTTTGGGGTTTAATTGTTGTGTGTTTTCTGTAGGATCACACACCTTTTATTTATAGTCTCAAAGTAGAGTCCGACTTTAATACAACAGTAGAGTCCAACTCTAATACAATATGTTATTTAGTTCTAACATAAACTCTCCAACAACCCCTAACTTCTTAAGTCCTCCTGTTCCAACTTAGAGTAAGGTCCTTTCAATTTAACTGTCCCAGAAGCCTGAAAGTGTTATCTAAAGAGAAGCAAGTCAGAGATTACGGCAGAAATAATGGGAGGTTGCGGCTGTGACCTGTTTGCTGTCTCTGCCTCTGCCTCTGACTCGTCCATGCCTTGAGCTGATCAGACCTTGCTTTTCTCCATGATTTGCTCTAAGTTTAGTTTAGTTCTTCTCTCCAAAAATTGAAAGTTGTAAGAAATCCTTACTCTTGGCAGAAACACGGCAGAATTGTCACAACAAACCAATACACATCATACGCAACCAAAGCATCGCAGGAAGGATATTGACTCAAGCATAATTCTGATCTCTTGAATGATCCGGAAGGAACACAACCAGAGGATTTTCAATAATGCCACCTCCTCTATCGAACAACTCCTTCAACGTATTCTCGATGAGAACCACTGTTGGCGCTTGGCAGTTACGACTTCGGTGGAGGCGCCCAGTTAGCGGTTTTGTTTTCGGGTAGCGAGGGCCGCCTCTCCCGTTTGTTTTAGTCTGAATTTTTGTGTCGTTGTTTTGCTTTTTCCTCTCCGGTGTTAGTTCCGTTGCCTAGCCACCCTTGTGGGCAATCTTGTTTCACTTTGTTTTGTTTTGTTGTCTTGCTCTGTTCTTGTCCAGAGCTTCCTTTCTTAATGGAAAGTTGTGCAAAACTTTTGCACTTACTTGAAGAAAAAAAGTACACATCATACGGTATTTGTAAGTGTAAACAAGCAGACAGCACATCTACTAAAATACAAGATGTGTGCAGGGATTGGACTATTAAATCACCTGAATTCTTGAGTCGTATCAGATGATCGGTTTTTAAATACCCTGGGGATCATGAGTTCAGAAACATCACATGGTCAAGCCTTTCACGGGCTGCACTTTACTCAGTTACACGTTTCAGACTTCAGTTTCTTGCCCATTCAATTGGCTAGCTCTCCCTAATTCATGGCTGTTTAACGTTTGCTATTTCTGCAGTTATTCTTTTTGGAGCTGCACGCATCAGCCGTCCAATCCGGCGATCCAACCGTAAAACTATTTCCTTTTCTTTAACCTGTTCATTCCTATTGATGCTATATATAAGATCACACATTGTAACTGGTTTCTTATTACTCTTCTGAGTTCTGAACTAGTATTTTGAAATTTGCAAGCCTTTTCTTTTGTTAGTATGTGAAGTCCATGTCTATAGACTTTTTTTGAAGGTTATGTCTATAGACTTTGAGAATGGCGAAGTTTTAGAAGTTAACAAGAGGCAATCTCTTCCACTCTTGCTTTCTCACCTTCTACTATTTCTTTCTTTTTTACCCCCTTACATTTCTTGTCTACAAGTTTCTTTCCTTCTTCTACTGATGCATTTATTCATTTCCACGGGAAAAAGTACATTGCATGGCTCGCATACATCCCATCTCCTGTAATCTTGACCACAGCACATGGCTGGTGACACCATGTTCCATTATTTATTTCTTGTCTATTTTGTCCCATCCTTTTGCTTTCATCTTTCTTTTTTCTTTTCTTTTTTTATTGAAGAGATTTTCATTTTCTTTTGAATCGGTGAGAACACTATAGTTACTCCCAAGTGTGAACAAAAAGATTCAGACTCTCTCTCTCTCTCTTGGTGTGTTTTCTGTTTTGTTCTTTTAAAAGCAGCAGTAGATCTAGGATTCTTCAAGTAGTAATACACATAGTAGTACAAGTAGGTGGGGAGTAGTCACCCGCCACCCCCCTCGTGCCTTGGTTGTTCCAAAGCTCTCCGGACTCTCCTACGCGTTTGCTTCAAGCATTGACCGAAGCATAAATCCAGCTACCTGTTCTTGACTTCTTTTTCCCTGACTATCTGTGCAGTATTTTAAGTACTCAGATCTGGTCATCATGAACAAAAGCTGAGATCTTTAGGGCAGGATCCTGACCTCTGATTGAACCTCTTCTTCTCAGGTGAGATTGTGTTCTTGATGTTTCTTGCTTATGTAGAATCTGTTACATTTCTTTCCAATGGTATCCTTCAGTTTCTTGATGTATTCAGTCGTTTTTTGGAAAGAAATGGTTGTTTCAGAGATCTTGCAGCATTTCTGCAGAGATGTTGCTACCTTTTGGTCTGCTCTTGCCTCTTGGTTAAATGGCCACCTCCGTTTCTTTATGAATGCAACTGTACTATATTCATACGCTTGGAACAATAGGATAACTTCTGCTGATCATTGAACTTTTCTGTTTTGGTAAAAAAAGGGGCTACCCTTTGATAATACAATTAGAAAACATTTTCTCCAACGTGAGCAACTGTTCTGGTTTCGTTCTTATTGCACATATAAACTCAATCCGTTACCCCTGATGATCTGACCTGATATATCATTCATTTCTTCTAGTTGCATCACATGTGAGATTTAGCCATCTTGTTTCTCACATGATAACATAGTTCCCGTGCCACATTTGGATATAGTAGAATCTAACGCAGATTGCTCTCAAGAATATGCTGATGTAGTACTATTGGATTTTAGATGCTAACTGCATGGTGCTTTGTTTAAAATGGAAAACATTTTATTATCCAACTAACAAGGACTAGGTACCTTCTGAAGAGTGAAGGCACTAATATCTTAATTCAGATTTCCTTGAATAAGAGGCGGTTGGCATTGTTGTCATTTACATGCTGATGTCATACTTTTTTAGTCTAGATTGGCTCAGGTTGAGTTTATCCTATATAATGTATTCATCTCAGTTGTCGATCCTGACCATGCACATTTTCCCTTTACATTTAGTTTTTGAATCTGTTAAACTTCTAGCTTTCCTAGAAGATTTGTGAACAATGAAGCCACCTTTGGAGAGGAACCCTACCAAGAAGCGTCATTCATGGTGGTGGGACAGTCACATTAGCCCCAAGAACTCGAAATGGCTTGCAGAAAATCTCGAAGGTGAGCTGAAACTATATACCTGGAAAGTTTGCTATATGCTCTTCTTAGTACTAGCTAGTAACTACTATTCATTATTTCATATATTGTCAATGCATGTGTAGCAGTATAGGTACAGTACCATTTTCTGATTGTTTATTGCACAGAGATGAGCATAAATGAATAATAAACCAAAGGAAGTAGATCATCTGTTTTCTTAGTACTCAGATGCTCTTGATGTACATATGGTATCTATGGTACAGTAGCATCATCTGATTGTTCATTGAACTAATGACCAGGAATGGTAGTTAAGTAAATGAAGTACCACAGATGTTTTGATGCTAATTGCTGTTCATATATGATAGGCATAGTAGCCTTCCGTGATTGTTCATTGTGCTAAGTGTCAACATGATTAAGGAAACTAGATACAGATATGCTTCCATAGGGAAGAGAGGAACTGTACATATTTCATTTTAGCACAAATTTGCAGTGAAGTGAAAGAAATGTTGTTGATATTTTCCTTGACACTTACTGCTGTTGATTGTGTGTATATTATAAATATCTTATTACTCACTTTACTGGAATGAGCAGAAGATTGTAGTGGGGGTGTTTGAGGTGTTGTCCTGTTATTCTGTGTTGGTGAGTTAGTACTAAAGGCTAATAAAGTGTTGAGTTAGAGTCGGGTTGTAACTCTTGGCACTATAAATAAAGAGTGTGAAGGTTTTGTAAGAAAAATAGAGACAAAAGGATAAACGAATTTTACATGAAAAACTTTTACGGGAAAAAAACCACGGGCGTCAACCGGCGATGATCATTATATGAGGAGTGTTTACAAATCGCAGGGGAATTATACAAAGAGGCGTCGCCTCTCCTCGTGCGACTTACAAGAGGTATATAAAGAAGTAAAAGGACTTGGAGTCCAAGTAAGAAAACTAATCCGCTAATATAACAAGTTTGAAACCACATTAGAAGTTCATATCACATATCTCAACAATCTCTACCTTGAGACGAATTTCCTCTTGCAGCAAAATGAAGAATCATCAATCACCAAATAACTCCACAATAATATAAAAAATCACCGTGCCAACTAGTCTGTATGACTAAACTGTAACACCAACTAAGCTTGAGCAAAACTCAAACTTAATAACAGGAACTGGCTTTGTCATCATGTCAGTTGGATTATCATGAGTACTTATCTTGCACACCTTGACATCACTTTGAGCAATAACACCTCGAATAAAGTGATATATCACATCAATGTGCTTTGTTCTATCATACAACATCTGATCCTTTATAAGACATATAGTACTCTGACTATCACAAAATATAGTAGTGCAAAATTATCTCCACAAAGCTCAGTGTACAAACCTCTCAACCAAATAGCTCTTTACAATCTTCAGAAATAGTCATATATTCTGCTTCAGTGGTAGATAAGGCTACAATAGATTGCAAACTTGCCTTCCAACTAACAACACAACCACTAATGGTGAAAACATAACCTGTGAGAGACATTCTCTTGTCCAAATCACCAGCATAATCAGAGAGTCAACATAACCAACAAGTTTATCTCCAGAATTCCCAAACTGCAGACGAACATTAGAAGTGCCACGCAAATATCTAAAAATCACTAAACTGTTTTCCAATGCTCTTTTTCAGGATTAGCCATGTATCTACTAACAACACTCAGTGCATGAGATAAATCAGGACGAAAACAAACCATGGCATATATAAGAGAACCAACTGCACTAGAATATGAAACTCTAAACATGTACTCAATATCATAATCTGACTCGGACATAAGGCTGAAGATAATATGAAATGCAAAGCTAATGGAGTACTCACTAGTTTTGTATCATGCATATTAAAACGACGAAGGACCTTCTCAATATAACATTGTTGACTAAGGTATAACATGCCAGATTGCCTCTCTCTAATAATCTCCATACCGATATTTTTTTTTTTGCACCTAAGTCTTTCATCTCAAATTCATTACTCAATTGTGCTTTCAGTTTTGCTATTTCTGACTTATCTTTTGCAGCAATCAACATATCATCAACATAGAGAAGCAAATAAATAGCTGAACCATTAACGGTCTTTAAATAAACACAATTATCATAATCAGACCGCTTAAAATTATAAGAGAGTATAAAAGAGTTAAATCTCTTGTACCATTGCCTAGGAGATTGCTTCAAACCATAAAGAGATTTCTTTAATCTACAAACAAAGTGCTCTTTTCCAGGAATAACAAAACCCTCAGATTGGTCCATATAAATGTCTTCTTCCAACTCCCTATGTAAGAATGCAGTTTTAGCATCTAATTGCTCAAGTTCATAATCACGTATAGCAACAATACTGAGCAAAGTGCGAATGGAACTATACTTCATAACTGGGGAAAAGGCATCATCAAAGTCAATATCCGGAATCTGAAAGGCATCATCAAAGTCAATATCCGAGATCTGACTATAACCTTTAGCAACTAACCTTGCTTTATACCTCGCTGGTTCAGTCGAAGAAATACCTAACTTTCTTTTGAAAATCCACTTGCAATGAACATGTTTCTTCTCCTTTGGAAATTTCACTAGTTCTCAAGTGTCATTCTTTTCAAGTGACTCCATCACATCATGCATAACAGTTATCCACTTATTACAATCAGTTGAGTCAATAGCCTCAGAGTATGATGAATGTTCTGCATTACCTTCAATTTCTTTTGCCACACTTAAATCATAAGCAACAATATTAGCTTCTTTAAACAACCTCTTGGGTGAATTAATCTCTCTCCTAGGTCTGTCAACTGCAATGAATCGTTATGGTGGCTGCTCAACAATAGGATGATTCTCAACAATAGGTGCATCATGAACAACAATATTTTTCTTATCTAATGTGTTATCTAAACCAACAAAAGGATCCACCTGAACACTTGAATTTTCCTCACTACCAACAGGAACATTAGTAGACAGTTTATCATGAAGTATAACAGATTCATTAAAGACAACATTTATGCTAATCACAACCTTATTTGTTTCAGAATTCCACAACTTGTATCCTTTAACACCAGATTTATAATCAAGAAAGATGCACTTAACAGCTTTATGCTCTAATTTTCCATTATCAACATGAGCATAAGCAGTACAACAAAAAACATTCAATTCTGAATAATTTGCAAGTAGTGGAAGCGGCTTCAGCCCAAAAATGGCTATGCAAACCTGCATTAGACAACATGCAACGGGCTTTGAAAATGATGGTCCTATTCATAGGCCCAGCTACACCGTTTTGTTGAGGAGTATGGGGAACGGTGTAGTGCCTAACAATGCTTTCAGTCTTGCAATAAGATTCAAATTCATTAAAATAGAATTTCATCTCATTATTAGTGCGAAGTTTCTTTACCTTCTTTTCAGTTTGCCTTTTAACCATAGTCTTCCAATCTTTAAATGCTGAAAATGCTTCTAACTTATGCTTCAAGAAATAATGTCACACTCTTCTAGAGTAATCATCAATAATTGTTAACATATAACTAGCATCTCCTACCGATGTCTTGCAAGATGGTCCCCATTAATCAGAATGCATATAGTTGAAAATACCTTCTGTGGTATGAACTAAAGTATTGAATCTCACCCTCTTGTATTTGCCAAACACATAATGCTCATAAAATTTCAGCTTGCCGATGCTATGTCCATTAAGAAGTCCTCTCTTGCTCAATTCTGCCAAACCAATTTCACTCATATGCCCAAGACGCATATGCCAAAGATTAGTAGCATCAGAATCAGATAATGAACTTGAAATTACAGCAACATTACCTCATATTGTAGTACCTCGCAGATGGTACAGATTGACAGATTTAATATCAACTTCCATCACAACAAGAGAGCCTTTTGATACATTTAAAACTCCACATTCACAATAATACTTGTACCCTTTAGCATCAAGAGTACTCAAAGAGATGGTGTTTCTTTTCATATCTGGAATGTGCCTCACATCCGTCAATTTCTGACAATGCCACCAAACATCTTGATCTGAACTGAACCAATTCCTGCAACCTTACAAGATGAGTTATCACTCATTAACATAGTACCACCTTCAAAAGATTCATAGATGGCAAACCAATCCCTATTAAGACACAGATGAAAGGTACAAGTGGAATCAAGAATCTATTTATCATTGATCTTAGCACATCCAGCAAAGGCAAAAGGACATCTCCATCAGAACAATCATCAGCAACAAGAGAGGCTTTACCTTCATCATCTGGTTTACTTTTTGACTTATAATAGCCAGTTCGAACAATCATCAGCAATAAGGGAGACTTTACCTTCATCATCCGGTTTACCTTTTGACTTATAATAGCCAGTTCGAACAATCATCAGCAACAAGGGAGGCTTTACCTTCATCATCCGGTTTACCTTTTGACTTATAATAGTCAGTTCACTTTTCTTTATTCTGCAGCTTCCAGCATTCAGAGATGTCGAACCCACTTTTCTTATAATATTTGCATGACTTGTACTTGCCTCGAGATCCATTGTTTGAGTTATTCTCCTTTTGCATGCCACGAACAAACAAGTATTCTTCTTGCGAACTTGAATTTTCAGAAGTACCATCTGTTTCATCTTCTTCTTAGTATGCAATGCTCATAAACTTTATTAAGCATGAGAGTATCTCTACTATATAATATGGTATCTCTGAAATTTAAAAAAGAACTAGGCAGAGAACACAAAAGAATAAGACCCAAATTCTCATCATCATATTTTACCTCCATCGACTCTTAGGTCGACAACGATCTCCTTAAACACTGAAAGATGATCAAGCACGATCCTCCTTCTTGCGATTTGTGAGAGTACAACTTCTGCTTAAGATGCATCTTACTGGTGAGATGCTTTGTCATGCAAATTTATTCCAGCTTCAGTCATAATGCAGCAAATGTCTTCTGCTTCAAAACCTCCTGCAAAATATAATTTGATAGATGAAGGTGAATCTGAGATAAATCCTTACGGTCTTTGCGTTTCTCATCTGTGATCCATGCGGTAGGTTGTTTCTCAAAACCTTCCAATGCATCATCTAAATCCATCTGTACCAACACAGCCCTCATCTTAACTTGCCACAGCGATAATCTTGTGTCTCGACCTAGGAGTGGAAGATCATACTTCAAAGTCGCCATGAGGAATAAAACCTGAAATTTGCTGGTACTGATCTATGTAAACCTAACAAAAATCACGACCTCTTTGGTACACCTTCTGTGTACGCAAAATAAAGATCTTCAAATACCTAGTACACTTATTAGGTGGATGTAGCAAAAATCTCCAAACTTATCAAAAAAAAAGAGCACTTCGTGAATCAACAGGATGGATTAAAGAAAGTTTTTTTCTTGGAACCTGTGCTCCTTCACGTGGATCTGTGTTGACCAGTCCTCTGCTTGGAAGTTTATTTAGAAGCTTAATTAGTCTTCTGAATTTTTTTCTTTGTGCGGGTTGAATCAACCTGATAGCTTTTCCTTCTCCCGAGATCTTGCTCCACGTGAAGTAGCAGGATGGGGTGCAGCTCTTCTCGGCCTTCGTGTGAATTGATTACTTTTTCTCTCTCTGCGTCTTTGCAATGTCTTTGTTGGTTCTTGGTGGAAGGACTACGGTGGCGAGGCTTTGCTTCATGCGACGCGAAGCGGCAGAAGACGCGCGGACTCTGACGGACCGACGAGGAAGCGCCAGGATGACGCTACTGATGGCGTTCAAAAAGGGCGATTGACTGCTAATCGCGACGACGACGAATGTTCAAACCGTTCCTCCGATGATCGCTAGCGTCCTCTTGAGTGCTGGAGTGCTAATCGAGGCGACGGCTTGGCTTTATAAAGAGACTCAGACGAAGCAAGCCATGCACAAACCAATGCTTGCCGTCACTGCTCCATGGCCGACGCAAGACGGCGCATCGAAATCGATCGCTATTTTTTTCTTGTATCTCTCTCAAAACCCTAATCTTTTGTGCCCACTTGGTTGACACATAAGGAGAGAAGCGAGGCCGGCTCGTAGTCGATACCACTTATAAGAAAAATAGACACAAAAGGAGACATGAATTTTACGTGAAAAAACCCTTACGGGAAAAAAAAAACCACGGGCGCCAACCGGCGATGATCACTATACGAGGAGTGTTTACAAATCGCAGGGGAATTACAATGAGACGTCTTCTCTCCCCGTGCGGTTTACAAGAGGTATATAAAAGGGTAAAAAGACTTGGAGTCCAAGTAAGAAAACTAATCCGCTAATATGGCAAGTTTGAATTCGATCACGTTAGAAGTTCGGATCACATATCTCAACAGGTCTTGTGAGACAACACAATTAATTCCCAAAATTCCACATTCTGTATGTTGTCACTGTTGTTCATGTTTAAAGTACCTGCATCTAATCTTTCTCTGAACTGAAATATTCAGAAATGGATAAGCAAGTGAAGGAAATGCTGCAGCTGATCGAGGAGGATGGTGACTCCTTCGCAAAGAAAGCACAAATGTACTATCAGAGGCGTCCAATGCTCATCACCCACGTTGAGAATTTCTATCGCATGTACCGTGCTTTAGCCGAGCGGTATGACAACGTTACGGGTGAACTGCGCAAGAACATCCCTTCAAGGCTGCAGTCACAGGGATCTTTAACTGGTTCAGAGTGCGGTTCTGAGCTACAAAGGTCGCCCTCAGCATCCCCTGAACCACAGAAGTCCTGGACAAGGGAGCAGAGCCCTAGAGCTGCCGGTTTTGACTTCTTTCTGAGCAACAAGAACAATGACTCACCGGCCTCAAGGAAGGAGCCTGAGGACTTAGCTTCACAGTCAGAATCCGATGCGAAGTCTGAAGACTGTGAGGATGATGGTATTGCCTACACATTGCATCAGAGAGTTCTTGAGCTTGAGGATGAGCTCAATGTGGCGAACCAGAAATTGCGTGATGCAAATGAAAAACTTGAGGTTTTCAAGGAGAAGAGCTTGAGGTGCCATTGTGATTATAAAGAAAATGGAAACGGTGCTGATCAAGCTACAAAAGTTACAGACAGAGAGGGAGAGCTCACGGCAACAAGGGAGAAGCTACAATCTTCACAAGAGGAGATCAACAATCCCCAAAAGAGACTTGAAAATGGTTCTATTGTGTCAGAAGAGCACTCTAGACTGTTGGAACAAAACAAGAAACTGGAAGCTGAAATTGTCAATCTGAAGGAAGAAATGGCTTCGGCTAAACAGCATTTTGAAGAGAAACTATCTGTGAGAGACGCCGAAATCAGCAAATACAGGCAAGAGCTTGCTGATGCTTCAGAAAAGTTGATGCAAGAGAAGTCAACCAACAGTGCTGAGACAGCTAAGCTGCAAGAAACGATTGAAAGCATCAGGCTCAAACTAGAAAATGTTTCTGAAGAGAAATTACTAGTCGAGAACCAGGTTAAGGAGCTGGAGGATGCAAATGCTGAAGCTGAAAAGTACAGGCAAGAATTGATACATGCTACTGAGATGCTTTCAGAAGAGAAGTTCAGACATGAAGCTGAGATCCTGACAATGCAGCAGAGCATTGAAGATCTGAAATCCGAATTCCAGATCATTGCTCAAGAGAAATCGTTGCTGAAATCATGGTTTGCAGATTTGGAGCAAGTCGTGGAGCGAGGAAAAAGCATTTTCCCCGAGTAACCGAGTTTTGTCAGAAAATTCAATAGCTAGCATTTAGCAAATTAGTAACATTATATTTTTCTACATATACCATCATGCAAAAGTAGTCCATACACCAGTTTACCTTTCTAGTCTGATTCCTTCCTTCTGAGAAGATGGATGGTGGTGATGTACTGATGCTATATGAGAGATATTTGCACTGAACTTATTACTTTGGCAATAAAATTGCCCTGGTGCATAACATATGTTTGATTCTTTTTACTGTTATCTAGTTCACTCCCAATAATATATCTTGCAGGTGTTGGGACATGTTTCTGCACATTTATGTTTTGGCATGCCTCCGACCCTCCGTAAGTGGAATGTGCAAGAATTGGTGGTTCAGAGTATGCTTTGCTTAGTGCAACGTTTAAGGTCTCTTCCTTGACAGATGAGACTTGAGAGTTCTAAGATGGTGAACTAGTATTTCCTTCGAAAATATCACTTTCATTATAACGCTTTACACACGGGCGGATCCACGAGAAAAAGTCGTTGGGGTCATCATATGCAGATTGAGGTGATCCTTGGGAGCGTAGTTGCCGCCGTGCTGCTACTCTTGGCAAGTCTTGTGATCGTGGTGGCAGCGGCGGTGGTGTTGTGGATGCGGCGGGGGGAAGGGGAAGGTGACAGCAGTGCAGGGTTCGCTGCTGCTGTTCGACTACCAGGTCGTGAAGACCGCGACGAGGGACTTCTCGGAGAAGCTAAATCATTGGTCTCCAAGCTTGATTCTTTTTCTATAGATCACAGGTTCATTTGGTGCTTGAGCCAATGGATTGGCAGGATATCCACGCTGGGGGACATGGGCTGCGTGGGGCAGGTCCGGGTCGACCGGCTCCGACCCACGCCCACCCCTAGTGCTAACCCACGGAAGAAACGCTAAAACTAAGCCCCAGCAAGAGAAGAAAGAGGGGAAAGGTACAGGCCATTCCCACTCGCCGCCGCCGTCCCCAGCGCCACCGCTGTTGCCGTGAAATCTTCCGACGCCATCGGTAAGCCCAGCCCTCCCAGAGAACGCTCTCTTTCTTCTCGCCCTAAAGCTCCCTCGTTCTCTCATGCGATGCGAGTTGTCCAGGCAAAGATTTGGATAGAATACTAGAATTCCGATTGGAAGTTCTTCGTTTGTTCCGCCAGATGCTGAGGTGCGTCAGTGACAGTGAGCAGAAAGCTAAGCTGTTGATCACTCATGGTGTAGTGTGAGTTAAGGGGGAGCTAAGGTTTTGAACAGTTGATATGTTGTGGTCCTTAGGACCCGACGACCACGCTCCACGCCATCCGCGCTGCCCCCATGCCAGTGTCGGCGATCTCCCTCTTTCGCACCCTCTCTTCGCCCGCGCCAATCCTGCCTCTTCCACGTCCTGGCCTCCCACCTCGCCGCCCTCCCTGACCTCCGCTCCCTCTTTTGCCTCCTTCCCCCTGCCCCTCCCCCGCTCACACACCTCCGCCTCCTCGTCGCTGCGGGGGACCATCCTTCCGCTGTCACCGCCTTCGCTTCCCTTTTGACCACCCCGGGCCACCCCGCCAAGGCACACAACCTACTCATCGACCTCCACCTTCCGTCCACTTCAATTGCATCTATCACCTCTATGTCTACCTCCACCGCCACTGTTGCCACCGCCTCTGGAGTTTTGCACAGTGGTATCATCGTCTAGGTCACTTGTGTGGGTCTCGTATTTCTTCATTAGTTCGTCAGTGTGTTATAGGACGTGTCACTGTTGACATGGTCATGTTTTGTTATGGTTGTAAGCTGGGCAAGCAGCTATAATTTCCTTATCATTCTAGTGAGTTTTTGTCTTCTCGTCATTTTGACTTAGTTCATTCAGATGTATGGGGACCTAAACCTATTATCTCTAAAGACGGGCATAAAATTTATGTGATCTTAATTTATGATTATACTCATTTTACATGGATTTTCTCTATGTCTAATCGTGGTCAGTTTCTTATGATCTATCTTAGCTTTACAACGATGGTTCGTATTCAGTTTGATTCTTTCATTCGTATTTTTCGTTGTGATTCTGCTGGCGAGTACTGTTCTAGTACTTTTAAATAGTCTATTTCTGAGCAGAACACTATTTACCAGTCTTCTTGTCCTGGTGCCCATATTCAGAATGGGGTTGCTGAGCGCAAATATCGTCATCTGATTGAGACTGCACGTAGTTTTCTCCTTGCCTCTCACGTTTCACCACAGTTATGAGCTGATGTTGTTTCTACGGATGCATATATCATCAATATGTAATCTTCCACTACTCTTAAGAGTATCAGTCCTATAGAGTGTCTCTACTCTCGAGGGTACACTCACCTTCGTGTTTTTGTTGTACTTATTTTGTTTTGATGCAGCCTCATGAGTGCATCAAACTATCTGCTCAGATAGTTGAGTTCTTGAATGTGTGTTTCTTAGTTATAGTTCTGAGCATAAGGGTTATCGCTGCTATGATCCTTCTGCTCGACGAATCATGATTTTACGAGACATTGTCTTTGACGAATCTCGACCTTTCTTCTATCAAGATTCGGCTCTTTGTCATGTGTCCACCGTTGAGTCGATTTCATGGTTGTCTCTTTTTGATTCTTCACCCATTTCTCCACTATCACAGTCTTTCCCTAGCCGGACTTCCGTGGTTTTTCTCTGTACCTCTGCCTCTAGTGCTGTCTCCTGCAGCACCGCCTCTTGTTCCTGCAGTATCACTGTCTCGTTTCTCTATTATTCACTACTCCAGGTGTCCTCGTCCTTCACCAGTTTTCTCTCTGGTATATTACTGACACCCACATCTGATCCTCCTGATGATGCTCCCCGTTACGTCATTTGTGACCAAACATCCATTCGACCTCCTAATCGTCTTGGATTTACTCCAATAGCTCATGCTCTCTCTGTCACTGAGTCTAGTTCTTTTCGTGAGATTGCTCCTCATTTTGAGTGGCAGCTCGCTACAGCAGAAGAGCTTGATGCTTTTGGACGTACGAATACTTGGGATACTGTACCGACACATATGCATGCTCGTCCTATCGCGTGCAAGTGGGTGTACATGATTAAGACCCGGTCCGATGGTACTATCGAGCGCTACAAGGCTCGTTTTGTGGCTTGCGGTTTTTAGCAGGAGTATGGTCGTGACTACGATAAGACTTTTGCCCCTGATGCCCATATAACCACTGTTCGCACTCTTACTGCGGTTACTTCTGTTCGTCGGTGGTTTATCTCTCAGCTGGATGTTAGGAATGTCTTTCTTAATGGTGTTTTGCATGAGGAGGTCTACATGCAGCCATCACCTGGGTATTATGTTTCTGATGGACACGTCTGTCGTCTTCGTCGTGCTCTTTATGACCTCAAATAGGCTTGTCGTGCCTGGTTTGCACGTTTTATCTCAGTGATTATTGCTGTCGATTTCACTATCAGTTCCCATGATCATGTTTTTTTGTTCATGTCTTATCTCAGGGTATGACACTGCTTCTTTTGTATGTTGATGATATGCTCATCACTGGTGATGATTCCTCATTCATCACATATGTGAACAAGTATCTCAGTGAGCAGTTTTTTGATGACCGATCTTGTTTCTCTTACGTACTTCCTTGGGATTGAGGTCTCTTCCATGTTTGAGGGCTACTATCTCGCTCAGCAAAAGTATGTCCAAGATCTTCTTGATCGGTCTAGTCTGACTGACACTCGCACTGCTGAGACTCCTATGGAGCTACCCCTACAGCTTTTGTGCCACCGATGGTGATCTTCTTGAGGATCCTACTTGATATCACCATCTTGTTGGGAGTTTGATGTATCTTGTGAACACTCGTCCTAATATTGCTTATATTGTTCATTTTTTATTCAGTTTATGCCTCGTCCTACCTATCTTGACTACAGTCGCCTTCTTCATGTTCTTCGCTACTTGCGCGGGGCTATCTCTACTCGTTTGTTTTTCCTTAGCTCCACCTCACTACAGCTTCAAGCATACTCCGACGCGACTTGGGCTAGTGATCCTTCTTATCGTCGTTCTCTTTTTGTTATTGTGTTTTTCTTGACTTCGACCTGATTGTCTTGAAGACAAAGAATCACACTGCAGTTTCCCGTTCAAGTTCAGAGGCTGAGTTGAGAGCTACGGCAGCAGTGACAACAGATATTACCTGGTTGAGATGGCTACTTGTAGATTTTAGAGTACCTGTGATGAGACCTACGACTCTTTTGTTTGACAGTATAGATGCTATTAGTATTGACTATGACCCAGTGAAGTATGAGCTCACCAAGCACATTAGTGTGGATGCTTCATACACTCACTCGTAGATGCAGGAGGAAGTACTTGCTTTACAGTTTGTACCCTCAGAGTTACAGATTGTTGACTTCTTCATGAAGCCACATACTAGGGTACAATATTTGTATTTTCTCTCCAAACTCAGTGTGTGTGATCCACCATGAGTTTAGAGGGGTTGTAATATCCCTTTTGTACTTTATATATATATTGTTCATTGAACCTCATAAATACACACACAATATTCATAATATTGACTTAAGCTCCATTGTAAACAAGATTCACGATGTTGTTGACCATTCCAATAGCAATTCTATGTTCCAATCTCCTTTTGTTGGAGGTGTGTTACCCATTCCACCATAGCTCATGCTTTCACTCTGTACTGGTGTACCCCAGCTTTTTAAAAAAAAAGTATATATTTTCATCTTGTCACTATGCTTGCTGATCTCTAGAGGTGGGGATTGCGAAGAAGATAATAGCAAGCGTGTCACCAAACAACAGTGATGTTCAGTATCAGGTTATGCTTGAACATCGTGTTCTCCGACGGCTTTGTGTTCAGAAGACAGTGGTAGATACACCAATGAAGGACAAGCTAGATAAGGTAATGTAGAACAACTTCTATAAGCCTGTGTTCAAATGGTTTTATATGCCTGTGTTATTAGTGTTAGAGATATAGTTAGAGATATGATTTGTTAGAGATATGATTGATTTGGTTTCCTTATCTGTAACATGTATTGTATTATATATTCTGGCCGATTGGCCCCTGATAATACAAGTCGCATATTCCAACATGGTATCAGAGCATTAAGGTTACCTCCTCGTGCAACTCCGCTGCCGTTCCGTCGGCCTTCGGCTTCCTCGCCTTGCGCAACGATCGCCGCCGCGTCCTAGCTGCGCCCCACCGCCGACAACCGCTCGTCTCGAGAGCTCGGAGACCAACACTGGGACCACCGCTGCCGCGATCCGTGGACCGCCGAGCCGCCTCATCGTCCGCCTCGCCTGCGTTGCCGCCAAGCATCGCGACTCGTTGGTGCCGCCGCCACCGACGCGCGAAGCGGAAATCGTCCGCTTCACCCGCCGCCGGTTCGCGCTCTAGTCGCCGGTGCCGTGCCGCTGGCACCGCCTCGTTGGTGCCGCTGCCACATCAAACGGGAACCTTAGTTCCCGGTGCGAAGCCGTCCCCGCGCGGACCCACTGCCGTTGCCGCCTCCGCCGCCGCCCGCCGCCGCCGCCGACGACTTCACACAGCTACCACTCACGCCAGGAAACCTCGACTAGGGTTTCCCCGTCAGCGGTTTCGGTTTTTTAAAGGAGCAAAAAAACGTTGGTCTAATCGCCGCGCGTCGTCGGCCGCTTATTAGACTACGTTATTTGGTCGCCGCGCCCGCCCAATACGCCACCAATGGGTACCGCTTCTCCTCGCTCGTTCGGCGATCTTCGACGGTGTTAACTACACCGACTTCGTGTCTCACATGCGCATCCATATGCGTGGTCTTTGTCTTTGGGCGCCCTCTCCGCGATGTCACCGCCCGCCATGCCCTACTCCTCCGACGGAGCCTACGCTCGCTGCGCTTCCCGACAAATGACAAGATCGCTATTGAGTCCGCTAGCCTTGCCGATGAGAAGGCCGTCTCGCTACCAAGAGACTCGACTCCTACATGGATCGCTTGACTACCTACACTCGGTGGTGTGACGACGACGCCGAGCTGCCGCCTCTTCATCGCCGATGTTCACCTTCGCTTTTCTTACGAGATTGTGGGATTTTCATCTACCGTCGGATGTGGACTCATCTTCGACAAATGCTTACGAACCATCTGAGATGCCTCTACTTGTCGAGAGTTCGTCAGAGCACTCTCCAGCAGGTGATGCTATCGTTGACGCCTTCTACGCCGAGTTCTCGCGATCGGCGCCAATCGGACTCTCTTCGCCGCCGGGCCGCCGCTCTGCTCATGCCGCTATCGTCCGTCGTGCCGACTGAGTTTCAGTGTCACGAGTTCCTTACTCGCCGCCCCGAAGTTCGAGCGGGGCGCGCCCGGCTACTTGCACGCCACCCTCGTGTCACTCTTCCGAGGCCCTTACCGAGATACGTGCAGAGGAGACTCGTCGAGTGGTGCCGGCCTCGATGCCACTCCTCCGTGCTCGCCGCCCGTACACTTGCTACACCGATCGCTTCACGCTTCAAGACGCCTCCTCCAATGGCTCCCACAGTGGTGGTGGCCGCCCATCTGGCGGTGGTCGCCCTCGCCGCTCCTATCGCGACAAGATAGGCCACATTGAGTCTCGGTGCTACAAGAAATGCGGCATATTTCACGCCGTTCTTCTCCTAGCACTGCACCGCAGATTTCTACAACGACGCCTCGATCGACTACTTCCGCATTTTCTCTCACCGAGCGGAGATAGCCGACTTCGACGATCGCTTGCCGCCTGTGTTCTTCCTCGATGTGTTCTGCAGGTTCTCGCGATCGACTCTTCTGCACCGAGAAACCACCTCCTACACGCATGTACCTCCCTGTGGATCCTTGATTCGGAGCATCCTTCCACATTACTCCGATTCTTCCACTCTATCTTTTGTTACACCTCTTGATTCCCCTGCCGCTGTTCTTACTGGCGATGGTACCTCTCTTTCTGTCTCGGTCGAGGACCTCTTAGCAACTCATCTTTTCATGTTCCTTCATTGCTCATGTTCCTCGCCTAACCATGCGACTTCTTTCTGCGGATGACATCGACCTTGGTTATCGGATCATTCTCGACTCGACTCTTGTTGTGTTCGGGACCGCCACACGGAGCTCGTTGGTTCTGCCCTCGCGCCTTGACTCGCAGCCGCCTCTGGGAGCTTGACTGCTTCACCTTCCTTCCGCCGCCACTGCCGCCGCCCCGGCCTCTCGCCTCGCCACTCCATCTACCTGGCTCTTTCCAACAATGGCATCACCGCCTTGGCCATCTGTGTGGCTCTCGTCTGTCGCCTTTAGTTCGTCGTGGTCTTCTCGGGTCTGCCTCAGAGACGTGTCTCTACATTGTCGTGGTCGTAAGTTAGGCAAACAGCTTGACTTCCTTATCCTCATAGTGAGTCGTTGTCTCAACATCCATTTGATCTTGTTCATTCGATGTTTGGGGTCCCATTCCTTCGCTTCGAAAGGGGTCATCGATACTATATCATATTTATAGATGATTTCTCTCGCCACACTTGGATATATTTCATGTCTTCTCGAGTGAGGTCTTGTCTATCTATAAACAGTTTGCCACTATGGTTCGCATACGCTCTCCACTCCTATTCGTGTCTTTCGTCTTGACTCTGGGCGAGTACCTCTCTCATCACTGCGCGATTTCCTTCGAGTAGGGCACTCTCGCCGCCTTCTTTGTCCCGGTGCTCATGCTCGTAATGGTGTTGTTGAGCGCAAGCATCGCCACCTCCTTGAGTCGGCTCGCAATCGATGATTGCCGCCTATTCCACCTCACTTTTGGGCGGAGGTCGTTTCCATCGCCACCTATCTCGTCAACATCCAAATTTCTTCTCGCTTCTTCAGGCGCAATCCCTATTGAGCGCCTCGTGGTCTCCTTCCCGACTACTCGCCTTCGCTCTGCTTGGTCGCGTTTGCTACGCTCTCCTCGCCTCGAGAACGCACCAAACCGACCGCCACCCATGAGTGTGTCTTTTTGGGGTACGATGCGAGCACAAGGGCTATCGGTCTTTGGATCCTGTTGGTCGACGGATGCGGATTTCTCGGGATGTGACTTTCGACGAGTCTCGTCCCTTCTACCCACGCCCTGCTCTCCTTCGACTTCCTCTGTGGAGTCTCTCGTTTTTTGACCTTTCCGGATACACCTATCTCATCTCCACATATTTCTCCCGTGGCCTCTCCGCCATTGTCGCCACTGCTTTGTCTCCTACGGCTCCTCAGCTCCCCCCACTACACTCGCCTACACTCGTCGACCAGATTGAGGATCTTTCAGATGAGCCCACTTCTCCTGATGTTTCATCTTCTTCTGATGCTTCATCTTCTTCTGATGGGCCGTCTTCTCCTCGCTACGCTCTCCGCGATTGCACCGATTCGCCCCGCCTGCTTTTGCCTTTGTTTGGGCGCAGCCTACTTGTGAGCTCGCTTCCCACCGGATGTCATTACTCATCCCGAGTGGCGGATGCCATGGCCGAGAGATTGCTACCCTCGAGCGCATCGGTACTTGGGATCTTGTTCCTTTCCATCTCACTCGCCCCATCACATGTAAGTGGGTCTATAAGATTAAGACTCGCTCGATGGCTCTCTTGAGCGCTATAAGGCGCGTCTTGTTGCTCGTGGCTTCCAAAGAGAGCATGGTCGTGATTACGACGAGACTTTTGCTCCTGTGGCCCACATGACCACTGTCCGCACTCTTCTTTCGGTGGCATCTGTTCGCCACTGGTCTGTTTCTCAACTTGATGTCAAGAATGCCTTTCTTAATGGCGAGTTGCGTGAGGAGGTCTACATGCATCCGCCACCTGGGTATTCTTCTCGAGGGCATGGTCTGCCGCCTTCGCCGCTCTCTATGGCCTTAAGCAAGCCCTCGTGCTCGGTTTGAGCGCTTCTCCTCCGTGGTCACTATCGCCGGTTTTTCAAAAGTGATCATGATCCTGCGCTCTTTGTCCACACTTCGTCTCGTGGTCGGACTCTTCTTCTTCTATATGTTGATGATATGATCATTACCGGAGATGATTCTGAGTACATTGCCTTTGTCAAGGCTCGTCTTAGTGAGCAGTTCCTTATGTCGGATCTTGGTCCTCTTCACTTCCTTGGGATTGAGGTTACTTCTACTCCGGATGGTTTCTTTATGTCCCAAGAGAAGTATATTCAGATCTTCTTGATCGCGCCTCCTCACCGACAATCTGTTGAGACTCCTATGGAGCTCAATGTTCACCTCCGACCCTCGATGGCGAGCCTCTTTCTCGATCCTACTCGCTATCGCCATCTTGTTGGGAGTCTTGTCTACCTTGTCATTACTCGTCCGGATATCACTTATCCAGTTCACATTCGAGTCGGGCTTTGTTTCGCTCCCACTCAGTCCACTACACCATCTTCTTAGAGTTCCGCGATACCTTCGTGGACTATCTCTCGCCGTCTCTTCTTTCCACGCTCCACTCGTTCATGACTTCAGTTTATTCGGATGCTACTTGGGCCAATGATCTCTCGATCGCGGCCTATCTCTCGCATCGTGTTTTTCTTGGTGGTTCGCTTATTGCCTGGAAGACGAAGAAACAGACTACAGTGTCTCGTTCGAGTGCAGAGGCTGAGTTGCGAGCTATGGCTCTCTTGACAGCAGAGATTACTTGGCTACGGTGGTTACTTGAGGATTTTGGTGTTTCTGTTACTACATCGACTCCTCTCTTGTTAGACAATGCAAAAGCTATCGGTGTGCCGTGACCTGCGAAGCATGAGCTCACCAAGCATATTGGTGTTGATACTTCTTTCGTGAGGTCTTGTGTGCATGATCAGATGATTGCTCTTCAGTATGTGCCTTCAGAGCTTCAGATAGCGGATTTCTTCACGAAGGCCCAGACTCGAGCACAACACGGCTTCTACCTCTCCAAACTCAGTGTTGTTGATCCACCATGAGTTTGAAGGGGGGTGTTAGAGATATAGTTAGAGATATGATTTGTTAGAGATATGATTGATTTGGTTTCCTTATCTGTAACATGTATTGTATTATATATTCTGGCCGATTGGCCCCTGATAATACAAGTCGCATATTCCAACAATTAGGTCTTAATTGCATACATGTCCTGAGTATATCCTTTTTGTTTTGCTCCAGAAGGTGTTTCCGAAGATATTGTGCTAATGTGCAACTTTATTTGATGCGTAATCCCTGTGGCAATGCTTGCAAATGTCATTGTCAGATATAATTTTGTATGAATATGATACTCTGCTTTCTCTCAGCAGATTTATTAGTTTCTGATATGCTTTTTGTACAGGATAAACACTTCAGGATGATGGAGGGTGGATCCCACGTCCTTGCAAAAAGCGTCTAAAGAGTAAAATAATAGGAATACGATGTCTTATAAGAACTTCTGTTCAAGTGACTTGGGTGTGATTTATGTAATCAGAATTGAAATGGAATGAAGTGTAATCAGCATTCATCCATGTTACCTGCTTCACCCCTTAAAAATGAATGAGCAATGACCTATCTACGTCTAATTAGTTGCCTACATGTCTATATGCTTATTTTGCGTGCACCTGACCTGCCTCTCGATAATCTTTGCGTTCCATAACATAAAGGATTCTTTGTTCTATTGGTCTGGTACTGTTGATTTTTGTCCTAATTTCGCTGTGTTGTGTACTTGTATAAATTTGGTTGTGATTCGACCTTTTGGTTCGCGGTTTTTCAGGATTTGGGAGGGTTATCTGATGTCCGATCGTCAATCAATAGTTCTCCAAAGCTGCAGGCTGAAAGCCATCCGATTGTGCAAGCGAACTGTCAAGTCTGAGCTTTAACATTCTCACTAATCTCCATTGTGCAAGGTATTGAATTAGTATTGCAAAACACAGCATTCAGATCACACTGAAGAGGCTAATACGACTTTGTTACCCGAATAGTCTGCCATGCTCGTCAGAAAGACACTTAAACTCCTCAATCATCTATAATATAAACATAAATTAAACTAGCTTGCCCCCTAGCTAGTTTCTACTTGTTCAGGAGCCACTTCAGGCTGAGCTTCGGGAGCCACTCGTACAGAGGCGGCAGCTCCAAGAACTCGACAAATCTCTCTGTTAAATAGCATCTCCATGACGTGCAGTGATACCTAGTCTGCAAGATACAACACGCAGCACGTTAGAGTCGAAACCAAACCCAAATGCTGTAAATTGTTTAGTTTGCAGATAGCATTGTGCTGTATCATCGTGCAGATTGCACAAGAACTTGGCCATTTATTCACAAGGTAAAACAGAGCACAGATGCACAGTGCAGTAATGTATGTACCGTGAGTCGAAACACGGCGATGGAAGCCGCCGCGACGGCGAGGACGGCGACGAAGCACAGCACCGACGTCGCCTTCGCCGTCCATACCCTCTCACGATGAGCCGGCCGCATCAGCGCACGATTCTGCAGCCAAGACACACACACACAAAAGCAATTAAATACACTAACTGAGTAATTGGAGACGCTGATTTAGCCAAACCAAGAGAAAGGGGGCCACCTGAGAGCGAGAGCCCGGCTTGGCGGCGGCGGCGCGCACCGGCGGCTTCTTGCGGCGCCAAACGGAGGGGACCCGCGGCACTCGCGCCCACCTGCTCCGCAGGAAGCGGAGGACCTTGCAGGCGCGCGGCTTATCGGGCTCGGTGGACGCGGGAGCGCGGCCGCATTGGGAGGTGACGGCGAGGCGGAGGCGGCGGCGGAGGCGGAGGAGGAAGGAAAGGCGCTCGCCGCCGTGCCCCCACCCGGGGAGTACGTTCTCCGCGGCAGCGTGGATCTCCAGCCCGCCGCGGTGCCTCAGGCACACGGTGACCGACCACGCCGGCGGCGGCGACGCCATCTGGTGAGCGTGAGTTGCTTTTGTGTTCTGTGTTTGGAGACGCACGGAGCAACGGTCGAGTGGCGACCGGGGAGTCTCGGGATAAAATGACACGTTTCAAAACGTAATACCAACGAAAAGACACATGTCGAACTCTTAATACGCGGTAGGTACACCATTTTTATCATTTTGAATATGAAAGTGCTAGT
Source organism: Hsuehochloa calcarea (assembly GCA_036346395.1). Taxonomy (NCBI): domain Eukaryota; kingdom Viridiplantae; phylum Streptophyta; class Magnoliopsida; order Poales; family Poaceae; genus Hsuehochloa; species Hsuehochloa calcarea. The sequence continues at coordinate 218,322 of JAYEVG010000030.1, read as the reverse complement.
TTTGCTATCGTGATTCAAAAAGATGCTAAATCAATCAAAAACTCGTGACAAGAGTGACTCACTCCACCGTTCGATTGCGTGAGGAACAATTGGTACCTCTAGCCAAGGGCTCGCTTGTTTATAACACAACAATTTCATAGAAAAATATATTGAAAATATTATAACTGCAATGCATGGAGGTCCCATTTAGAGCAAGAGTATGGATCTCTTTAGAAATTTAACACGACTAGTGCTCGTACGTACGTTCCGAGCGCTAGCGCTGTACGCCGTAACACGATATACGATTTCACGAGATGTTGTCCAGCCGTCCATCTCGTGCGTTAAGAAAACTCCTCCCGGCACAAACTTGCAACACCACGAGCTCCCAGACTCCTCCCTGCAACACAAATGAAACAAAAATATTTGGATCTCAAAAAATGGAGAAAGATCCATAATCTTGTCAAATTCACTTAACAAATTAAAAGATCTCATTAGCATACATAGATATACTTGAAAAAATAACACATAAGTTTGGGAAAAAAAAACTTTGCAATATTTTGAAAACACATATGCAACACATGAGATGTCTCAAGCAACAACAATTTGCAAAAAAAAAAAAATTGGACGATGGAGTGCTGCAACATTTCAGTCTAACTTATGAAACATTCTGATTTCACTTGTGCAACAATGAACAACACGAGATGCTACATGCAAATTGTTGCAACATTAAAAAAATTGTAGTCCCAACATCTCAAATCACCTCTTGCAACAAAAAATATATATGGCTGCAACAAACACCCAACTCAGCATCAGACTCCCTCAGATGAGAAGGACGCAACATTTTGGATAGCAACATGCAACATCTCAAGAATCTATACTGCAACATTAAAAAAATCATAGTCCCCATATCTTAAAAACACCTAATGCAACAAAAAACTCATTCGATTCCACTTGCCTCGGCCTCGGCCTCGGTGGCGGCGACAACACGCTGACCCTCAGCTCCCGGATGTCATTGTAGGCTCTCTGTGCGTCGTCCCCACTCCTCCTCCTTTGCCCGTCGTCCAACGCTCCGTCGCAGCACCTGCTCCCCTAACGACAATGGAGCTAGGTTGTGCATGGAGAGAGAGGGAGGAAGGAACTCGCGTGCTAGTGCGTGGGAGAGAGGGGCACTTGGCCATAGCTTGCTAGAGAGGTCAACGGCGGTGTCTTGGACGGAGAAGCAGTAGAGAGAGATCCATGGCTGGGGAATGAGGAATTACTCTAGTTGGAAAAAACACTAAGATAGAGATGATAAGGCTCAATTGGATTTAGTATGGCGTCAGCTCGTGTGTATGTTGGGAAAGAAACGAAGCTTCACATCCACGGTCGTGTAGGGCGTTGGCATTCGTCCGATCGAGACAATTGGATGGTGGATGAAGCGTCCTAGTGGGGAGATGCGTCGGACGACCGAGAGGTATCATTACCCTTAGAAATTTCCTAAGAAACTTCACATTTCAAATGGTTGGTTGGTGCTGTTAGAATAGGTTGTTAGAATAGGAATCTTTTTGTATTTCCTTATCTGTATATGACATATGCCACTTGTACTCCCTATATATATTGCCCATTGGGCCTTTTGAATACATACATAATATTCACAACATGGCATCAAAGCAAAGGTTAGGGTTAGGGTTTGCTACCACCGCCGCCTCCTAGCCAACGCTCGTCCTCCGCTGTCGCCGCCCCCGGGAGGAGCAATCTCCACTTCGGGGTGGCCTCCTTCTAGTTGTAGTTACTCTGGTGTTCCACTTCATCATTGATGGCATCCTCGAGCTCCCCTACCGGATCCGACGTCGCTAGTGCTCTTCTCACCTAGATCCGATTGGATCTGGACGGATCCACCACTACCGACCTTGGATTCGAGCCATTAGAGCCCTCCTCATTGTTGCTCCACCAAGCGATGGGGACGTCACTGCCAAGTGCGTGAGGCTCTCCTCCATCGCCGGCGGTGGCGACGAGGACCGCTTCAGCGCACTACCGGACGACGTTCTTTGCTACACGCTTCTCCAGCTCGGCACCGCCGCCGCCGCTCGGACCAGCGTCCTCTCCAGTCTCTGGCGCTGCCTCTGGGCCCTTCTCCCGAATTGCCACCCGATGCCATCGATGGCCATGTCCCGACCAAATATAGCAGCCTTCGCTTGAACTTGGCCGGGATCTACTGCCACCGTAGTCCTCGATTCTAGCCTGACCTACAAGCCTCCAAGGGCGTCGTCGTCGGCCTCTTCTCGTCCATCACACCTGGATGGAGCTCCTCTGCCCCGGGCTCCTGCCATCGCCTCGAGCTGCATCGCCTCCGGATCCACGCCAAGCTCGAGGCCTCTCCTCCTCGACGCCTCCTTGCGCGCGCCCGTGGCCTCTGCCATCGGCTTCCACGGGCGCGCACCGCCCCTGTGCTCTACCTCTCCACTAGTCGCCAGAGTAGCACGAGGAGGAGGCCAGGAAGGGGGCGGGGATGTGGGGAGGGGCAGACTGGGAGGAAATGAGACAGAGGAAGCAACGAGCTCGATTTTGTGCAATGTGCTTGGCGAGAAAACAGAGAGGGGAGTCAGCAAAAATAGAGAGGGGGAGTTGGTGGGTTTAAGAAGAGAGAGAGAGAAAACTAGTGTTGCTAGTCTGCTGGTTATATTTGAGTCCTTTTGTTTCTTGGTGTCGTTTCTTCCGTTGTATCCATCCAAGTCCGCACCGCTCTATCTTTAAGTTCATCTAAACCATGTGAGTCCATAATTTTATTGTCAGTCATATAAACAAAGGAATTCCCTTTTTGCATGACAACAGTTGTCGCTCTTTTCTTTGAGCCGTTGTAGATCGTAAAAGTCGTTATGATGCCGCGCTTCTCTCTTAACCGCCGCCCTGAGCTTCCAAGGCCGCCGCATTTAATCTGCACTGCGCCTCCGTTGCTTTCTTGTGTGTTGTGTTGTCACACTTCTATCTATTCATCTTGGCTTGATTTGACAGTTCCTCTATTTTTGTCGGTTTCATCATCTTCTTTGTTGTGTTGTCGCGCTCGATTTGCTCCCGCTTGCCTCTACTTTATCATCCACTCCACCTTGTATTTTATAGGCTGTCGCATGACCCCGGATGGGAGGAGATCTTTTGATATTCGACATATTTTTGAAGAGTTGCACGCTACGATGACATTATCAAGACTCGAACTTTGGATTTTTCATATTTTAGTGTCAACTTTTTCGAAATACAATGCTATTGCACACGCTTTGTATTTGAGGGGGTGTTAGAATAAGGTGTTAGAATGGGAATATTTTTGTATTTTCTTATCTGTCTTTTGTATTTCTTTATCTGTATATGACATATGACTCTTGTACTCCCTATATATATTATCCATTGAGCCTCTTGAATACATACACAATATTCGTGACACTTCCTCCAGCTAACTAAGGGTGCTGATTAATTTCTTCCACTCCTCATCTCAAATAGGAAAACAAGAAAAGTTGTCTTCTGATTGCATAATATTTGCTCGTTTAAGGAATTTTACTATGCTACAGGCCCCATGCAGGCAGCTTATCGTCGAAGGAAAGAGGGCCAAAGGGATTGGCATGAATCCAGAGGCAATGGGATGGTTAAAAAGCCTTCCGTTGGTTTAGGGAGGAAAAGAAGTCCGTCGTTAGGTCCATAGATAGCCAGTCTTGTGATCAATTGTTCACTGTCCATTTGATGTGCCAAGACGGTTTTTCCCCCTTTACACGAAAGCTTCAACGCCTAATTATCTTCATACTGAAAAGCGGGTCATGATTCATGAATGATTTTCAACTCTGTCGAGCTGGACTGGCAAGTAGGAGAGCGATGCTAGCATGCCACTAACACTTTGTTTCTGAGATGATTTGTCGTTGATGATTGATGGTGATGATGCAATTGAAGCTGATTAATTCCTTGTAATGACATTTCGACATAAAACTACCCATGCATGGTCAGGTAGATCTGTCAAGGGAAATGTCGGCAGCCAGAAGCAGGACCAAAAAAATAGTAGAGGACTCCAACATTGGATCCCCGTACTTCTAGAGCTGATGGGTGTCGGTGATGATTTGGAGCTAATGGCGTCCTTCCCCGTGCTCCATGCGGCTAGATCCAACGGTGACGGCCGTCGAAGACAGCCTCCCAGTGGCGTGGTGGAGGAAGTCATCAAGGACACCATCATCGTCCTCCCGCCGCCAAATCTAGTCCCGACGGTTGTCAAGGATGCCATCCACGTACTTTTCGCAGGCAGATCCTTTCCTACTGGCTGTCGAGATGATGTCCCCACCCTTCCCGCAGCCAGATCCGGTGCCGGCAGTCGTTGAGATGTCATCCCCTTCGTCCCCGCGCCTGGATCCGTTCACGCCGTCCCTGTGGCGGCAAGAGCAACAATGAGTGGCGACTGGGGCTAGGGCAGAGGAGAGAGATGCAATTTTTTATTGCTTGTGACCATGGCGTAAGCCTAAGGCTGGTTCAAGCATTTAGTGCGCTATGTCCAACCTCCACAATGTCTAATGCTGACCGGAAGCAAACTCATCTTTGTGATCTATTTTTTTAACTATACTATGGATGCCCTAAGCCACTCTGTAGGTCTTAGAGCATATACAATAGTTTGTTTATTAACCTGTTACTAAGAGGATATATTACTTAGTCTAATAAAAATAAACAAGTCTTCTAATGGATTATTTCTGGAGCTTGTATCTATGAATTTAATTGTTACTTTAATTGCTACCCACAAAACAAATTTTTAGGTAACAAGTAGGTCTCCAATAGCTTTTTTTTTGTTATTTTGGTGTCTTGGTATCAACAACTTACTTATTTTTTTTATCTAGAAAATAGACTCACCTTCTCTCCTCACCATCTCTCTTCCACATCACCTAAATGCTGATATATTCATCCCTTAGTAACAAGTGACATGGACTATTGTAGATACTCTCAGAAACGTAGATACCTGTGGGGTTTTCTATGGAGCTTCTACATAATTCTCGCTTTCCAAATAGAGCCACAAGACTGACATCCATTGAGGCTCCTCCTATGGAGCTCATAGAGTTCGTGCACCTTGACAGAGTTTGTTTCTAATTCAACACTTTGGGACCAACACATGTAACTGTTCTTAGGGCAACACCCTGGTTAGAAACTTCCAACCTTTGTATTTGTACAAAAGCAAAACTTTAGTTTTTAGAAAGGTTGGCAAAGCATAAATATCCACCAAACCTATTTCCATTTCTACACTAAAAACACTCTAGGGTCGACACCTAGTATATGCTGCTGCATTGATCTCTTCTTCGTGTTTATTGCATAGAAATTTGTTGGGGAAGGCCTCACTGTGAGGCCTCCAGCAGCCGTTGATCTTCCGCCAATCATCCAGATGGACGGTGGATGTGTAGGGCCTCCCCCGAGGCCCTCCCATTGAATTTTTCCCATATTTGTTGCAAGGAGTGAAAGATGGGACCCGTGTTGTTGAAGTTGAACCATTATTAGCTCTAAGCAACAACCTTACATGCCAAGATTTGATCCTAATTTTGTACACTATTACGAAGGTTGCTTACACTGTTCCATGCGCCTCTCTCAATGGCACTGCACGCCAGTGGAAACACTGGGCAAAAGAAAAGAAAGCAAATGCATTGTCGCAGTTATATCTGTACTAGGCTAATGTGACTATCATCTACCCATGTTCATATCATCATCGTCCATACTCCATACCAATCAACATTTAGTGAGGTGAGTACTCCCCTTACATTGATTTGAAGTAAACTCACACTCATTGATTCTAGCTAGGACTGATTGTGTTGGTGACAAGTTGACAATTGCTTGCTCATAAGAGGTTGTCCATATTGCAAGCCATTCAATCAAGTATAATCAACGGTTCGAAAAATCCACCTAAGTATTTTTGTTTTTTTAAAGATTTTAAAACCAAGTATTCAACACTCTGTAGTCGGTCAAAACCGAGTTTTATGTGCTGGAGCGTAAATCAAATCGGATTTACATAATTAAAGCCTACATGAACTAGTCTCAACTAAGTGCGCCAACAACCTAACTCTGTGTCAAGGTTTACAATCCTAGGGTGACTAGTAAGCAATTTAATTCTAGGAATGTAAATTGATCAAAGTAAAGCACAAAAGAGCAAACCACAATGACACAACGATCTTTTTACCGTAGTGTTCGAAGATTTGCCGGTCTCCCCTAATCCATGTTGAGGTAAGCCCAAATGAATTGGACTGACCCCACGAATTAAGCCAAATACCTCGGATCCACTAGTGGTAGCTCTTCCACCTATGGATAGGTGAGCTCCAACTTTCACAACACATCGGACCTTCTCACAAACTCATTGAGATCCATATCGTCTAAGTGTCGCAAACACCAAGAGTAATAAGCCAAACCTCTTGCTTGACTTTCACCAAGTGCTACACAAGCACAAGCGGATACTCAATCCACCTCTAGATGCAACACATGCAACTTGAGACCTTTCTCCTTGCTTACAAGGTGCAACACATGCACAATTAAGAGGAGAAGCTTACATTAGCTCAATAGAGTGAAATGATGTGTCTAGGACTTGGATAAAGAGCCCCAAGCTAAGCTTATATAGCATCCATGCAAGAAGCTAGCTATTACTCATAAAATCAGCACAAACACATATACCCCAAACATGTCTGCGATAACAACACATAACTGCTAGTTCATGTTCACCTGGTAAATAGCCGTTGGGCCAAGACACTAGGAGCTATCTGGAAACCTCATATATGTTTAGGGTACCCCCAGACACGTCTGTCCTGTGCTGAAAACTTGAGTTCAATTACGTTTGTTTATTTCCATAGGAAAGATGCACAAACTTCAATCATTTGTAAAACTCATTTGCAAATTATAGTCCTATGCCACAAATATTAGATACATGAACCTTAACTATTTGTAAAACACATTCGCAAACTTTAATATCATGCCATAAGGCGCATGGACTTCAACTATTAGCAAATTATAGTATCATGCTACAAAGAGTAAATGCATGCGCTTCAACTACTTGCAAAATATATTTTCAAAAAATAGCATCATGCCACAAGGAGTAGGTGCATGGACTTTAACCATTTGCAAAACATATTTAGTTATCAACACATGATGAAACTCAATCTACTAGACAAGACCACTCTTAATAGTACGTCAACCTATACTAGCAATCCGGTCTTCCAACAAAACACCAAGATCGGTAGAATGATTAAGAAGCATATAATTAGTATATGTTAGTTACATTTGCCTTGCACATCCATCTTGGAGCTTTCACATGATGATGATCATCTCTTCTCCAAGTCCGGGTTCTTGTCTTGACGACCATCAAATCATGACGTATCTAGTTGACTTGATGACCATAAACTCATAATGTCATTAAAAGTTTTCATCATCAATCGAGACTAAACATATTTTACACCCACTCATGATGAATATTATTCCCATAAATTCGATTATTATTAATCACCAAAACTCACCATTAACTCATAATAGAGGGACCAGATCGTTCACCCTCTAACGCTTGTTTCCTTTGCATTATTGCTCATCAAAGGCGCCAATAATATGTTGCTAGATCTTAGTATACCAATTGGACAAACATATTTAGAGCCTGCTTGGAACACATGGCTTTCACATATTCACTTCAATAAAAAAGGTAAAAATAATAATCTAATGCCCATCATTATGCAAGCTAGAATGCCTACATTTACACACTAATGCCGATAATTATGCAAGTTAGAATGCCTACATTTAGTTGTATTTGGTTGGTGCGATGAGGTTGAATGAGATAAGATGATACAAGTAGCATGGATCATTTTAGATGTGATGGTACATATATGTTGTTTGATTTATTGTATGTGATGATCTAAGATGTTATGAGATAATGTTTGATTGAGGGGGTGAGATCGATTTGGTAACCTCCCCCTACATGGGTGAGATTGCCTCCATAATATTTTTTCTTCCTTCATTTTCTTTTCTTCTTTCTTCCTTACTGCTTTGCAGACCGACCGTCCTCTTCTTTTCCTCTTTCCACCGACGTTGTCTTCTCTTCTTCATCTCCCTTCGCCGCTGCCTCCCCAGCGCCTCCCTTCGCTACCGCCTCCCCAGCACCGCCTCACCTAGGATGCCGCTTCTGGCGGTGTTGTCTGCCCCATTCTTGCCGACGTCGTAGTGGTCACTGAAGCCACACGAGCGAGCAAGCGAACAAGATTGAGATGAGATGGTTCATCCGATTTTTTTGAATGAGTTGATATAGCATTTGAGTAGAATATTCTCCCAAAGATATGCGATTGGATCTGGATACATGGTCATCAACCACCGAACAAACACACCCTTACACGCTAATGCCGATCGCTAGGAAGCTAGTTGAAGAATTCCTAGATTTGTGTGACCACATTGATTGACTCTTGTACGGATCCCTGCTAGAAGATTCCTTCAAACATGAAAGATTCCGGTGCAATTAGCTATAAGATTTTTGACTAGTTAATTTATCCTATACTATATTTGACTCTAGCCAGTAGTAACTCATTGCGCCATTGGAAAAGGCAAACAGATCAGAAGTACACCCCTTCTATTTGCAAAAACGCGATAGAGCTTCAGTCCTTCACAAAGCGACAAAGAGGATTGACAAGACGCGGTAAAATCCCTTGTCAAAATTTGCTAGCTGCCTCAGAGAGAGTAGACCAGTAACTTTATTTTTACCTTGGTCAAACCGATTTTGTCATATCGAGATGTGTAGTTACGAGTAATTGTTTTCCGATTTTTGGCTAGAATAACACTTTTTATATGTATAGTAGTAAAAATCTAGTTACACTATGAAATCGTTGGTGGGCGATATGTCGTCAAGTCCTAGTGCTAGGAGCACATACACACCGCCTCTGTGCGACAGGGCAAGGACACGAAGCGCGATGCAAAGGCAAGTCCAGTCTAAGAGCACACGGACGAGGTGTGTTCATGCCCCAGTTGCACGGATGAGACATCTCTGTGATCAGGGTGTGCGGATGAGGGGCTCCGGGCACCCGACGCTTGGACTCGGCGACGTGTCGCCCATCGACAGCTCCGTGGTGTCATTTTTAATATTGATCTTCAAAAGATACTATTTTTGCTATCGCATATGTAAACATTGCTGTTTTAGAGAGAGAAAAAAAACTAGCTTTCATGTTGCTTACGACTTTTGACTTTCGATACACGCTGCCAAACCCCAAATGCCAACCACTAAAAAAAGATAAACTGTGGGGCTGACTGCTATTTGTATAACATGTAGGGACTTGAGGAAATCATACAGCAGACTACAGAGTACAAATCACCTCACCAAATAAAATCAACAATGGGAAATCATGAACTGTTATTTGCCAGTACCAAATATAAATAAATAGTTTCAGAAACCTTTTAAATTCGTAAATACTTGGATTACTCAAAACTATAATTGAAAAGTTCAAGCTCTTGTGCTCGAAAAAAAATGCACCAAATCTCAAAACAGTAGTAAGCAGCTGAGCCAACGAAACAACAATGATCAAGCATCTCACTAAACAAATTAACAAACTCAAGGATCACAAATCTCGTTAAACACGTGGACACGAATAATAACTAACTTGTAATCAAGTGTATCCCCAAACCCAAAGTATCACTAATCACCCCCATGACAAGTTAATAATTGCACATGAGCCCCTCGCCGCCACCAACCCGAAACGGCCTAACAAAGATCTCTTTTATATAAAAGCCCCGGTCACCGTCTCCGATTAGCAGGAGAGGGGAGGAGACGAAGAACGCAGCACAGCACGAGCAGCCGCGAGCCGAGCCGACCCCGATCCCTCCTGCTCCTGTTTGCTTCTCAGATCTCCCCACCATTGCCAATTCCCTACTGAGGTTCGCGTGCTCCTCTTCCAGATCCAGCTTCGGGTATTCGAATTTTGTGCTCGGGAACAAAGAGGTTGGTAGTTTTGACCGGGAAAGCCCGTTTCTTGGCTGCTTCTTGGTGTTCTTGCTGCAATTTCGGGATCGAAATGTGATTTTCCTGATGCGCAGGTTCTGTCGGCGGCGTGATTCGGTAGTTTTTGGTCGGGAAGTTTTGGTTCTTCCTCCGCTCTGTTTGCTTCTTGCTTCTTTTGGAGCGCGGTAGAGATGGGAGTGGCAGGGGAGAAGTTCCAGCTGGGGACGGTGGGGGCGCTGAGCCTCTCGGTGGTGTCCTCGGTCTCCATTGTCATCTGCAACAAGGCCCTCATGAGCTCCCTCGGCTTCACCTTTGGTATGAGATCCAATCTTGTGTCGAGATACTTTACTCCTTGCTACCGTTTTCTTTCTTTGATGCTTGTGCTCCGTGTTTTGCTCGTATATTGTTTGTAGATACGTGAGGGTGAGATTTGGTGCAGGTGTGTTCAGGGGGGCAGTGGAAATCTTGGCCTAGGAGGTGTTTGTGTAGTGTTGATGTGATGTGGGGAGATTAGTGTTGTGAGATTTTTTGAGTGAGAAGTGCAAATTAGTGAGTGTCGGTCGAGTTCCTTGAGTATAAGTATGGTGTTGTGAGTTGAAACATCATGAGTGAAAAAATGGATGAACCGTGAGCTTTGATACAGCTAGGGTGACTTATTGGAATGAAAATGTTGAGAAAAAGGAGCTAGGGTGAGCTTAAGTGATACCGAATGGTCTGTTGAGAAGGAAAACACGCCTTATTTTTGTGGTTCATTATACGTCGATACGTCTTTTCATTTAATTTAGTGGTGGAATTTAATCCTGTTGATCTACATCTCCCTGGTGTTACTGTTAATTATCTTGTAAGACTGTGGTCCGGCAAACAACTAGTTCGTCTAAACATACTGGTAGAACAGAAGTAGGTAGGTTTCCCTCCAATTTTACTCAAATTTGTTCTTTGTTATGCAGCCACTACTTTGACAAGCTGGCATCTCCTGGTTACATTTTGTTCTCTTCATGTGGCGTTATGTGTGAAGCTCTTTGAGCACAAACCTTTTGATGCAAGGACCGTTATGGGATTTGGAGTGCTCAATGGCATCTCAATTGGGCTTCTCAACTTGAGCCTAGGTTTCAATTCTGTTGGTTTCTACCAGGTACACATTGTTTTTGCTTTCGTTGTGTCTGTCCTAGTAAAAAAAGAGTAATTAAAAAAAATCAGTGACCTGGCACACATTCCTTATCTGGAATGGCAATGGTTGCCTTGGTTGGGTGTACAGGATATAACGTGTCTTTTTAACTGATGTACTTTCATTGCAATATTATCATGGGCAAACAACTTCTTAGGAAAAGAGTTTCAGTTAAGTTATTACATGTTGTGCGATGCAGTTAATGTCATTCGACCTTCATTAATCAGTCCACCAAGCTCATGCTAAAATGCCTTCTATGTCCAGATGACCAAGCTGGCCATTATTCCCTGTACTGTTATATTGGAGACTCTTTTCTTCAGGAAGAAGTTTAGGTTGGTATTTTAATACATCATGTCCTTTATGCAGCTTGATAAATACCATCTGATTATTTTTCTTACTTTACTGTGCAGTCGGAAAATTCAGCTCTCCCTTAGTGTGCTCCTTTGCGGGGTTGGCGTTGCAACTGTTACTGATTTGCAACTCAATGTTATGGGATCTGTACTGTCTTTGCTGGCAATCGTCACGACTTGTATTGCTCAAATTGTATCCTTTCAACAGTAGTTGTTATTTTCTCCTGCAAAACATTGTATGTTTGCTAAATCATCTGCATATAGTAAATTTTACATGTAGCTAGCGACATGTCACGTAGTTTGTTAATATTACAAATAGGCAAAATGCTAATGAATAGAAGCTACTTCCTACTGCCACTGTATTTGTAGTTTGCCTGTTGAACATAAAATAGATGGTGTAGATTTGTTATCCTACTCATGTATACTATTTGCTTAGAATGCTCAAACACCATTTTGCTTGAATATTACTTTGTTCTACGGTGTATGATTTGTGTCCTTAACAAGCTATCAGATGACGAATACAATTCAGAAGAAGTTCAAGGTATCTTCAACCCAGCTGCTGTACCAATCATGCCCATACCAAGCATTGACTCTGTTCATCATCGGCCCATTCCTCGATGGATTTTTAACTAACCAAAATGTATTTGCTTTTGATTACACACCTCAAGTTCTGGTAAGCAGTGAACCAGGCTGTGGAAACTTATGTTGATTGTTGACATAGCTTCATCTGAACCAGAGTTTGCTCTTATCATGTCTGCAGTTTTTCATCGTGTTGTCGTGCCTAATGTCAGTGTCAGTAAACTTCAGCACTTTCCTTGTGATTGGGAGGACATCTCCTGTAACTTACCAAGTCCTTGGCCATCTTAAAACATGCTTGGTTCTCACCTTTGGCTATGTTTTGCTTCACGATCCATTTAGCTGGAGAAATATACTTGGAATCCTAATCGCAGTGATTGGGATGGTATTATATTCATACTTCTGCACTAAAGAGACTCAGCAAAAACCCACTGAAGCATCTCCACAAGTCATTCAGGTACGTTGTGCAATGGGTCTTAACTAAATTCTATGGATATTGATCTTAACTAAATTCTGCAGTTTGAAATTCAAATATGTTGAGTGTCGTAATTAAGGATTAAGCATAAGACACTTAACATGAGTCTCAGCTCTCTCACTGTGCAGTTTGTTTAAGCTCTTATCAATTTTCATTGCCCTTTTTTATATATATTCTGTTGGATTCCTTACGCATCTGTGTTTACTGCGCTTCATATGTACGCATACGGTGGTCCTATGATCCAGCAGCAATGTTGCTATCGTTTTCTTGTAATTTACCTCACATATCATCTACATTGCAGGTGAACGAAAGCGAATCGGACCCTTTGATCTCAGACTCTTTAAGCGCTGCTGAGAATGGGGGCGGTGCAGTCGACGATGAGCCCCTGAAGGTACCTATGTGGAGCTCAAAGTACCCGAGGGCATGAAAACTGCTCTGCCATTAGTGTATGGTATTATACAGAACCCAGCTTAGTCGGCAGATGGTAGGGTTGGAAGCCAACCCTGAGTGTAATGAACGTTCCTGTTCCATTTTTGGGCTATTTTTCTTTTTTTTTTTGGGGTGGTTACCATGTGGCGCTGTTAGTAAATGGATCACACTCTTTAGAGGGGGTATAATTACCTCGACTCCAGATGGCAGATCTACCTTGAAGCTAGACACACGGGAGATCTCTCTTGTATTGTTTTTCATATGTTGGGCATCTGCGTCGCCATTGTAACTTGGCAGCATGACATAAATATCAACACGTACTTTACATTCTTTTGTACTATGTGGTTAGATGACGCGAGATTTGGAGTGATCTTTCGGCTTCTAGTTTGTGATACAAAGCTCGATTTATTGTTGGACCGCCTGTTCACTGTAGCAGAGATAAGATAGTGTTTCGAGCCAATGGAGCGTTCCCCCCGCGGGAGGGGGACGCACGCAGCGCGATGCATGGAGTCAACGGAAGCGGGCGGGCGAAGTGGCGAGCGAGTGGTTCGCGACTCCCACCAATCCATCACTGCATCATGCACACCACTACGCGCATCCAACTGGTTGTTTTTTTTCTTCTTCTTCTTCTTCTCAAGAATACGCATCCAACCGGTTGTAATTATAAATACATAAATTCTTCACTCCAGCTCCAGGTTCCAGCCCAAGCCCAAGGACCTATAAGGCTATAACTCCCTCTCTCAAGCATCGTCTCTCTCTCTCTCATGTCCCAAACGCCTCGTCGTGATGCCAACCACATCAACCAACCGGGACAAGGACCTTGCAGCAGCCCCTGTTCCTGTGTCCGGCACCACCAAGCCCGGCCGGCGTCCCAAGAGAACACTTCTGCGCTGCCTCACCTGCGCGCCGCGCGTCATCTCCTTCCCCTGCCTCCGCAGGCGCCGCCACCGCCAAGCCGACTTCCGCTCCGTCCGCGCCGTCTTCTGGCCGCTCGTCTCCACGCGCCTCTCCTCCGCCGCCTCCACGTCTGCCGACGCTGACACCGCTGCCGCCGCAGCTCTCCCCGACAGCGCCACTGCGCCAGCCGCGTACCAGGGGCCGCTCCCGTCGCCGGTCACGCCGGCGTACGTGCGCGTGGCGCTGATCAGGAGGCCGCGCGTGGCGGCGGGAGATGGCGGCGGCGGCGACGGCGAGGGAGCTGAGGAGGAGGAGGAGGAGGCGTGCAGGATGTTCGAGCGGTGCCTGCTGGAGATGCTGGCCGAGGAGGGCAAGGTGACGGACCTGGCGGACGTGGAGGAGCTCACGCGGTGGTGGGGCAGCCTCACATCGCCGGTGTTCGTCGACATGGTCCGCCGCTTCTACGGCGAGCTCTGCAAGGACCTCTTCCCCGACCCCACGGGCGCTTGCTCCAACAGCGAAGGCGACCATGGGAACGTGAATTGCAACGTGGTAGACGCACAAGTGAACCATCAAATTGGTTAACACACACGAGCGCCTATATATATAGCTACACCAAGACCATGCGATATTTTGTGCACATCAATATTCACGTCCATGTGTTAGTACGTTGTAGTTGTTATTCTCTCGTCTTGGAACGATATATACACAATCATTGAGGAGAGAGTACCTGGCCATTGCAGATATCATAAGGAGATTTGGAAAAGGACATCACCGGCGCTCGGACCTTGGGAGGTTTTCCATTGTATGTCACTCTTTATCGTCACATCTGACTTAAAATAGCCGATTTTAGCTATTTGATCGGACACAACAACTATTTAGTAAACCGCAACAAGATATCTATCTGATGCAACAAAAAAATGTAATAAATTCCTGACTCGAAGCAACAAGTATGGATTCCTCGGTGTAATAAATAGACATCTCTACCGTAACAAAAAATTTACTCTTGCGCAACAACCAGAAACACATCTTGCAACAAACGAGAAAACCTCGTACACGAATCAAAACGTACACCAACCGAAAACACCTCGTGCAACAACAAAAAAAAACACCTCTTGTAACAACCGAGAAAAGGGGCTAACCGTAATAATTTCGAGAGAACACCCGCAACACACCTATCTGGAGGGGGCGCAGACAGTAGCATGACACAGAGTTCGACCAACCCCTCCCACAGCTGTCACCTCAGCTCTTGCACCCTGGCGACCTCCCCCTCCCTATCGTGCTCCGCTCCCTTCTCCACAACCTTCGAAACTGCGAGTTTCTCCACGGCGCTCGTGAACCCTCCCTCGCCCCACCGTCACCAGAGGAGACCCCTCACGGCGGGGGAGCGGCGGCGGCGGCGTCGATGGGGGAGGAAGAGTAGAGGTAGTGCACGTGGCGAGACCATCAAAAGAAGATGGCTGGGGCGGGGGAGGTGGGGTGGGACAAGGAGGTATCGCTTGGAGTGGAGTGAGGAGTCCGCCATCCTTACTTCGCTCGGTTTGGGAGTGAGCAAGAGGTGTGAGATGAATGGTTGGTGAGGCGTCTCATGCTACTCAAGCCATCGGATGCACGAGCTAAAGCGCTATCCTTTGGAAAAAGGACTAAAATTCATGGCGAACGCCATGGATGATGGCACGCATGTTGCACTTCCATTTTTTATCACATGTTTCACGGTTTATGAATCTTGGGGCGTCTCCTATCCTTTCAAGCAACATGCCAAAACTGGGCCTCCTAATTTGGCCCAATAGATAGGCCGAGCCTAGCAGCATTGGCGGGAAGAGGAAGAAGAAACGGCGGGAAGCGCCGCCGCCAGTGGCGCGAAACCTCCAACCACTATAATTTCTCTTCCCCTCGCGTCACCACTTCCCCGCCATTGCTCCCTCCCAATCTCCCAAGAAGAGAGAGAGAGAGAGAGAGAGAGAGAGAGAGAGAGACCATGGTGGGGCCACAGTACGACCTCGTCGGGAACCCTTTGGGCGCGGTGCGCGCTACCTTCGAGAGGGCGGCCGCCGCCGCCGCCGCGGAGTCTGGAGGGGGCGACCCGGTGGCGGCGTTCCGGGGGAAGGACTGGGGCGCCAGCGAGGTGTTCCGCTCCTTCGTCTTCGAGCAAGGCGGACTCGATAAGGTGAAAATCCTTGTTCTTTCTGTTCTTGGTTTTTCTGCTGTGCTACGTTGCACTAGTTTAGTTCAGTTGCGGTCTTCCTGATCTGGTTGGCGTTTGCCTCATCTTGTGAATGAAGTTATAGATCGATTGGTCTCATCATAAACTATCAAATGTGTGATCTTTTAATGTAATGGTCTGCGAACAGAAAAAAATAAAGTTGATTAGTATAAAAAGAAAGGAAAATGCTTGAGGAACTTAGGATCTTCGATTGAATCTGGTGTTGTCAGTAAGAGCAAATGTGGTTAGGAACTTGTGTTCTCATACATATCCTAGGCGTAGGTGGGGAAAAGAGACATTTTTGCTATTTCAGATCAGAATGGGCTGTGTTTATGTTGAGATTGCTGCACAAATTATGGAGATTTCGCATTGTGGGTGACTGGGTATGAACGAGACTTAAGTCAAAAAATTGTTTTCCTTTCCAGGTTCCGGTGTTGGATGCATCAAATCTCGGATTGATCAAGCCGAATACCCTCGTTCGATTCCGGGGAATGGTTCAGGACATGCTCGGGAATGAGTTCTACATTGGTGCTTTCAAGGTACTGATTTGATTGTGCTCATAGGTTGTTGTTAAGCTGCAAGTAGTGCTTCTTATGCTAATTTTAAGCCATTGTTTGTGAAGGACGGGTCTACTTGGAGGACGAACAAGTTCACAGATTTCTCACCGTTCTCAATGCCACACCCGTGTGATTCACATCTTTGGGAGCGCCATCTCTTCCACTGTGTGCCTGTATGTTACTTTTCCCATGAGCACTTGCTTTCATTTCTCGCTAATCCTAGAAGTTCTTTGTTGAAAGGATCATCTGGTGGAATTCACCTGGAACGCGTGGTTGGCTTCTTTCAGGTGCCTGGACAGAATTCTTGGACACTGGAGTCGTCCCCTGGCCCTGACTTGCGCAGAATGTCGAGCTGCTTGACATCTGAACAAAGGGAGAAAAGGAAGAGGGATGGAGATAACGATGCCATGGATGTAAGCTTTTGTCAACTCCTGCAACAAGTCTTTTTTTATCACTTTCTGTCCAATAACCAGTATTGCCATCTAATGCATTGCTTCCTGTAGGTATCAGAAAATGGGAATGGCGAGTGTTCTTCATTCGGTAAGAAACCGGTAAGAACTCAATCCAATTTGCTTTCATTCTGAAGGGTAGATTTTACATATGTGTTTTAGGAAGTAAATTCATGCTTATGCTCTCTGATTTGTTATTTGTCCATATGAATTCATTTATGAGTACATTAATGTATCTCATAATCCTGCGTGTATCTATTCCTCGTTTAGGTTTGTGTTTGTGAACTTCATAATGTTTATTTAGCATAGACTAGTATAATGCCCGTGCTTTGCTACGGATTAAAAAAATCATATCTCGTCAACCGTCGTCGTACTCAGCCTACAATGCAAGTGATCCGTCGACAACCCGTTCTTGGAAAGATCGATGGAATCTTTGGGCTTCTTGCGCACCAGTTTGGGTAGTTAGGGTGTGGGGGGAGTGGAGAGGAGGTTATGGGTGACCAACCGTACGCACGGGAGGAACTAAGAAAGAACGAAATCCAACGGTTCACATCTCACGAAGAAAGATAGATCTAACGGCTCACATTGCATAAGGGAGGACGGACCGCCACCAATTCATTCTTTTAAGTAGTAGAGATATATGTTGTCTTGCAACCGGCTTGTCTGGATATAGGCTGGTGTGCTAATAAAACAGGAGTACAGGACGGTTTAGCTATATCAATTTAATCATAGCATATTAAGTTAACCAAACTGCTCGATTTCCTGCTAGTCATAAACATGAAGTTATTGGTAATCTGATTTAATCTGCCTTCCCTTTTCCTCAGAAGGAAGATGATGTGCAGATCTCATCTAGTTCAGCAGAAATGCCAATGAGTGAACATCACACACCAGAGATGAATGGGGGAGATCATCATATTCCTGGAAGCTCCTTTTCATGTCTAGTGAAGGTAAAGCGCCTGAACTTTTGTATGTGAAATGCACATTAGCCGATTCATTTGCTGTCCTTCCTTCTCTTTTGTGTTGTCTATCATTTACAATCTTGTTTCTGCTTTGCAGGTCTACGACATGCCAGAAAGTCAAGTGAAACTAAATGATGTTGCTGAGTTCATAGGTGTATATACATTTGACCCAGAACTTGCTGCTCCTAGTGATAATTCGGATGATATAATGTTTGACCTCATAGAAGATGTAACAGCTCAGCTGCCTCCCAGCAAGGTATGTATATTACAGAGTACAAACTACAAAGTGACTTTCATGTATGACAATAAAAAATTAAATTTATATCCATATTTTAGTTTTTGCCTTAATTTCTAGTGCCTTAAAATGTTTGTATAGGTGCCCCGTCTTCACTGTTTGGTCTGGCGAAAGCTATCTTCTCACGAGTTTCTAGGAAGACCTTCTGTTGTTGAGGTACATCTTGAACTCAGAAGCGGGCTTACTAGTTTAACCATGTATTTATGTCCTCGTAGTAACACACCCAGCTTTTAACCATTGACTAAAATAGCTAAACCTATTCTTTGTTCCGATCATGCAGCCTTCACCAAGCCTACTAAAAGGCATACGAGAATCTTTGCTGTCGCATCTCACTCTGGTATTAGGAAAAGATGAACTGGCAGCTCAGTGTTTGCTGTTGCATCTTCTATCCAGAGTATGTCGTATCACTATGTGTTGCTTTCCTTGCATGATTCTTGCTAAAACAATTCATATTCAATTTAATAATTTATTGGTCCTTTCAATGTCCATGCAGCTTCGTAATAGGGTGGATGTGGTTACCGTTGGCAGGCTCTCCTTGAATTTCACTGGCTTTAACAGAGAAAGTGCTTCCATATTTGGAAATCAGCTAAATACTTTGGTCCAGAGACTACTGCCATATACACAAGCAATCCCTCTGTCAGTTGAGTATCTAAACACAGCCACACTTCAGCCTAGAAAGGACAACAAGTCAGGAAGGTACATCTCGTTTTGTTTGTCTTATCAAGAATTTGTAACACATGATATCTTCATAATTCGAAGCTAAATTTAACCTTTACTACCCCTAAAATTTGTTGTAGGTTGGTTACAGGAGTTCTGCAGCTACCTCAGGGCACCCACCTGACCTTTGATGAGACTCTTTTGCAACCTGGATCTTTGACATCTAAAGGTGTTGAGAATACTATGCTGCTTAAGAATTTGATGGAGTCGCAAATGGTAATAATCCTTTAGTACTATTTTGCTATTTAGAAATTACAGTCACGAGAATGCAGTGCATTATATTTTGGGAAGCACTTCTATGCTCATCTGAGAAGTGCTTAGATCTTTTGCAAGCTTACATATCAATATCATCCGTTCAGGTCATTGACCACATGATACAATATTGAATCAAATTTCCAGTTGTGACTGTTTGCAGGTACTGGCTTTAGTCGTAAGGTGTAACCAATTATAAACAATACATAAGCTAGTTATCTATTGTACATGGATAAATCACGAAAAAAAGATGTAAAAATGCTGTAACGATGGCCCAACAATATTTTTCAGGCATGAATATCCAAACCATCACCGCTGAGCAATTTAAATCAGATTTGTGAATTATCTTTGATTTACTTGCAGGTTGAGTATGATTTTGAGTACTACAAGCTGGAAATGGCGACTGATGTGCAGCTACTTATTCTCTCTGAGGGGAAATCAAACATCCTGCCTTCTGACTTGATAGTGCCTTTCCGTCCATCCTCCGTTCCTGCAGTAAATGCAAGTTCTGAGGAACTCGAGAGTTGGAGATGGTACTTGGCCACAGTTAGGTCTCTTCCTCAGTCAACTGAACCTGAGACTTACGAGGTAATTATCCCTCCACTTTTTATCTAGCAGTACACTTATATGTTGTTCAGGAACAATCCTTAAATTTTCATTGTTTTGAACAAGATGCGGACTTGTCAGCATGGAGAATGCAACAAACGCTGATTCAAAACTTTCAGATTATGACATTTTGCATGACACAGTTTACACCGGTAAAGAGTTGCATAATGTGCGCATCTTAATTGTAGATGATTCAAGATGAAATGGTCAGTGCCATGCTCGATGATAGGAGCTTGGGTTGTTCTGAACTTAGCAGGTATTTGTTCATGATGTCAGGCGTGGACATCTAACATCCTACAGTTACTTTTACACAGAAGCTTATGAACATTTTATTCAACTAACTTTGCTTATGCTGGTCTGCAGATGGCTAACAATGGCACAGATAGTGGCTTCAACCTTTGGTGAGGAGAGTCTTTCCATGGAGCACTGGCAGATGGTGAAGGAGCTTGAGAGGCTTAGAAAGGAGAGGTTGCAAGGAGAAGAGATCTCATTAGCATAGGCGTAAACCTGTTATGTGTATACTTTTAGGGTCTAAATCAAGACGTGGATCTGTGACATTTTTTGTGATCCTATGAATGTCATTTGATAAGTTCATTATCAAGTTTGGTCTGTGCTTGTGTCTCTTGCCTTTCACTGTCAAGTGCGAAATTTGCTCTTGCTACTACTGGCATGTCAGCAGATTTGCTATTAGCATTCTACAATTATTGGAATCGGAACTGCTATTCTGGTTTGAATGGACAACTAAATGTAACATTTATAGTTGGGATAATTGAGAATATGTCACTCTATAGAATGCACTTTTTGTATTTGTTGTAGAAAATGTAATTCAAGATTTACCATTATATAACTTAGTTAATTTATGATTTGTTATTATCGCTATTTCTCTCCATTTTTTCTTCTTCTAGATAATTGGTCATGCGAAATGACCTTTTTAAGCTCGCATCCCTTAGGCTTGGCAACCCCAGTCCACTCCAAACCCTAGCTCAAAAGAGAGCTCAAAAGATATAGCCAAAACTTAAAATATACGAAAACAAGCTCTAAAAAATATATAATAAATCATAGAACTAGTCTTTACAAGTACACACAAATTTAATTTTAGTAGGCTCAATCTCAACCATTTTGAAGATATGAAAATCATAAAGTTTCAGAAAACTTAAAGTTTCAGGTTTTTCACATTTCACATTCTATTTAAGCTTCGAAAGATAACTGAAAAACTGGTTAAAAGAGATCCAATAAAAAAAAATAGCATATAAGATCAAATATATAGGATCAAATGTTATTATTATGTTTTTCTCAAATTATGAATCCATTTGGAGATATAAAAATCACAAATCAGCTCAAAATATGCAAAAATTTGAATTTTCAACATTTAATCATGTAGAGAAAAAGTAAAAAAAAAATTGAAATCAAGTCTAAATGTTTTTGAAAATGTTCATGAACAAACTTTGGACTCCTAATAAAATTTTCCAAGAAGAATTTTCAAAAAAAGAGTCTCTATTCAAAAAATATGCCAAATTGAGCTTTAAAGGCACGATTTTTTGTTCTATGAGTAGAAAAGTTAAAATATTTTCAAATGAAATTGAAATGGTTTAACAATATCTAGAAATGAACATTATATTGCCTAAAAAGTTTTCCAATTTTTTTATATAAAATGAATTTTCTTTTAAAAGATATGGTAAAAAAACGTTTTTTAGGCAAGAAAAGAGAATGATTTTGCATTGAAGGTTCAAAATGCAAACTAATTTGAATTTCATAGAGTTTTTACTTTATTGGTTTTATATGAGTTAGAAATACTATTTCAAACCAAGATACACAAAGAAATCCGGTTCAAATAGTCACACTCACTATATGTAAGAATATATCATTTTGGATTAAAAACTAGTTTTTTGGTGAACTTCAAATGAATATAATTTTTCAATGGTTGATCTTTTGTAAAAACTTTGAACTAGAGAAATATTTTGAATGACCAACCCTATGAGTTTGGTATTGATAACTTTTTCAAAAACTCAATAGATTTTGATTTATGAAAATATATCATTTAATTCAAAAGCAAGATCATACAAGATCCTTTCGAGGCCAAAATTTCCAATTTGTTTCTAAAATATGGATTTTTACTTCAAAAGCATTGGAAAATACTCAAAATATATATTTAAGTACTTTTATATAGTTTTTCACAAATTTGAGCTTTCTAAGCAAGATTTTTATCTTTTGACCAAAAAGACTATTTAAAAATGCTAAACTTGCATATCATTGACAACCTCACTCCAAATATACCAAATGAAGTAAATGAGAATGAAAAACATGCATTCACAAGATCCATAAATCATTTTGGGCAAATAGGTAAAATAACTTTCCCAATATTAATACTTTACCCCCTTTTAAAGTAAACCCAAAATATTTAATAAGCTTTTCACAAAGAAAAACTTCCCTTACACAAAGGTTCCTCTTGATATTTCTTTCTTCTCATTTGACACATAAAAGATTCTTTTCCATCTTGTCATCTCTCTCCCTTTAAGTTTACGCAAGCTCCAATTGCATTTATCTCTTTCTCTATAATGAGTGCTTTTAATCCTTTTATGGTCCTTTTGTCTTTTACATAAACAACATACACCACTTTGAAATTGATAACACTTATGATGATATTTTATACCACTAGTGAGAATAATTGATTCTATTTGTAAATACTTGATAATATTTGTATGCACAACTAATATCCCTTGTAAACACATAGTTGATTTGGGTACTTGATCTTCTCTTGAAGGATTGAAATCCACTTGTGAACACTAATTGTAGATTCCACTTGGATAATCAAGGTAACACATGTAGTTCACTTGTAAGCCACTTGATACTACTTGAGAGATCTTCAACAATTATCACTTGAGATTAGGCAATCATTTGGAAGTGACCAAATCCAGGAGATACCACTAGTAGGGGATACCACTTATTTTCCACTTGTAGGAGATACCACATATCGGAGAGAGTTTGGTCAAGGAAAGATTTTGCTCGGCAAAGAAGGAAATTAGATACTACTTGAAGGAAAAATATGATATCACTTGTAAAGCTAAAGATGAATCTCATACTGAGGTCAAGATGATCAAAAGTGCTGCCACTTTTAGAGAGAATACTATTTTTATGATACAAACATCACAATACGATCAAAATGACATATGGAGTCAAGAAAATACTTGAGGGTAGCTAGCAAAGATAACAGGGATCAACTTGACTTTGGGGAGCAAAGAGAATGACTGATGGAATTGAAAATCAACAATTTTGTACAAAACATCCAAGTCTCTGTAGGTCCGGTCAGACCGGCGGCAAAGATACGGTCAGACCACTAGGAACCGACTGTACCGCTGAGGAGATGCGGTCGTATCGAGGTGCAACAGAATGAACACCGAGGATTGAAATTTTGAGAAGTTAGATATCATGTTGTAATTTGCTCCAAAATTTTTCACAAGGAAACTTAAACCACTTTTGAAGCATTTCCAACTATATGCCTAGGTTAAAACTCTTTTTGAAGATAGTTTTTAACAAATTATACTTTCATTTTTCAAAACAAGCTCATTTTCAATAAATTTCTTCAAGATTGCAAAATGTGCATGTGAGGGTATTTTTAGCATCCATTTGCACATATGAGTTTGAAATACCCTTATGGGCTAATATATATGAGTTTGAAATACCCTTATGGGCTAATATATGTTAATAATTTTAGTTCAATCGGCAAAACTTACTTAAGTGCTAGAAAGTGACCAGTTAGGTCAAAATAGTATTTTAGATGAGTTTTGAAATCAAATAATTTTTGCTAGGGATCCCAATCAACAATGACGACAATGTAATTTTACTTACATTGGTATCATTCCTTGGACACTTGAAGAATAACTTGCGTGGATTCGCCTTCATGTTGGAGACGAGCTCAATGGCCTTCTCTTGGTGGCATATGGGGCAGAGGATCAGGGGTAAACCTGTGAGTCCATGCTTTGGGTCCATCATCCTACTTGCGCGCATGGACAAAGACCTCTGAGACATGGCCATCGTTTTACTCCACTGCAGAATGCCGCCGCCGAGGTCAAGTTGCCTTGGTCGCCGCCCCGAGTTCAAGTGCTAGGGTTTGGAGTGAGGTGGACTGGGGTGGTCGAACCTGACTGAGAGGGATAAGGCTCAACCTAACCCGTTCGTGTGCTGTCCGACCGCAGGGGCATAAAGGTCGTTTCACGTGGCCGATTATCTAGATAAAAAAGGGGGGATGACAAATCATGAATTGGCTAAGCTATATAATAGCAAATCCTAAATTGCATTATTTATAGTGGCAACTCCTAGAAGTGCATTCTATGGAGTGACATATTCTCAATTATCCCTTTGTAGTTTGTTGAATTCAGTGCTAATTCTGCAAGAATTTAACGTAAATTGTAATGTATACTTCTGGATCAAGGAAGAAGGCTAACAATGCAATTTGTGCGAATTGACCACTATAGCTATTTTTGTCAGTCAAACGAATTATTTTCAAACTACAAATCTTATGTTTCAATCTCTTCTAATCAAAAGTCAAGACTTCCTTATATAACTTGTAATATTTCTCTCTTTTTTCCCACAAAAGTTGGGCCACTTGTCAGAGCAACAGAGGAACACTGAATAATAGTATCATCATATGATTGGACAAATAATAGA
Organism: Hsuehochloa calcarea; assembly: GCA_036346395.1. Lineage (NCBI taxonomy): Eukaryota > Viridiplantae > Streptophyta > Magnoliopsida > Poales > Poaceae > Hsuehochloa > Hsuehochloa calcarea. Next base: position 193,820 of record JAYEVG010000030.1, on the reverse strand, counting down.
TGACACAAAGGATAATTACATGTGTTTAACTTCTCAATCCAATGCTCTGAGACAATTCTATGCTCAAGGAATGGCCGTATTGTCGCCGGCTTGCTGCATAGTTCAGAGAGCAGTATGTAGCGCTCAAAATGTACAACACAAATCTTTACGCAGCCAAATTTTCATCACTCAGTAGTGTTTCAGCAATAGAGGAATGAGTTCCCACAGGCATCTGACCTTCAATTCTTTTCCCGGTTTGATCTCTTAAGACAGATAAGCATTTTTCTTGATTTTCATTGTGTTCACGAAGTGGCAGATAGAAGCATGATCTCCATTGATGCTTGTGTGCCTGTTTTACATGCATGTATTGCAGAGCAGACGTCTTCTGTCTCAGGGAACTTCTGGGACTTCACCAGCAGCATTGGGATATACTCATGGACCAGCCTCTTGCACTAGAAAAATAAAAGGAAGACTGTCGTGAGCAGAACAGAACTAGATCTTGAACTTGCAAAGCGTTGAAACGTCGAGTTTTTGTAAGGAAAACCTTTTTTATGCATTACCATTCAGTTGATACAAAGTTGTGTATACCTAAGCTAATTACAGAAATAATTTTCTAGGTGTTGAAGCATAAGTAGTACTACGCGACATCTAAAGGTCTATAATTCGGTATATGCTTAGGCACATTGGAGAAAATTAGTGTTTGAAGTTTTTTCCGTTGTAGAAGGGTTCTAGAAGTTTCGGTAGAGACATGACTTACAAGATATGGAAGAGACAGACTATTAGTGAAAAAATGATGATTACGATGCATTACTAGAAATTATAAATTATGCATAAATACGAAGAACGTGTGTTATGTAATGACATCTGCATTAGTCGCAGCTGAATTAATTACGATGACCAAAATAGCACTAAAATAATCATGCCAAATTTATTAGCACTAATTAAGGCAAGGAAATTAATTACGTCTTACAAAATAGGACTAAATTATTTACGACTAATTAATAACTACAAATGTATTAAGATTAATTCCAACTAACTATTTTGGACTAATTATTCGAGTAAAACAATGAACTTACGACTAATAAATTAAGTAAGATTAATTTCGCTACGACTAATTTACTAGGCACATAATTAAAAAATTAATAACGTACAAGGAGAAACTAATCTGTGGATATGACTGCTAATGATGGCTATAAATAATACTAGTTTTTTTTAATGATGTAATAATAGGTTTGTATTTGTCAAGTCCAATAGTAACAGTAAACCTAGTACTGTTGTCTCCATGGAGCTTGCGAGTCGCCTTTCGTTTTCTTGAAAACTTGGTTTTCAAAAATATGTATTGAAAACTTTCAAACAAGTAGCCCCATAAACAAGTTTAGGGTAAAAAGAAAAAGAGAACAGGGCGTGTCGAAGGTAAAAAGAACTAAATGCGTATGAATTCCCATGTAAATAGCCCTAAAACAAAACGATTTTTTTTAAAAAATTTTTTGGCTCAGTACTGCCATCTTAATTGCAAAAATAGCTCTGTTGGCATCAAAATTACAAATCTAGCCCCCCGACGAGCGCAGAAGCATTAAAGTGCTTTGCCCGAAGGTGAAAATATATAAATGTGCATGCAGTCGTACGACCAGGCCCAACACTTACTTCACTCGGCACTCAGGTACAGTAGCGAGTGAAGCCGGCAATTTCTCGCGCTCTGATACCGCGAAAAGAAGTCGGCAAGTTCCCGCGCTCCGGTGGCGCGGAACCGGGCCAGACCCACGACGTCCCGTGCCGTCGGTTCCCGTGGCCGCCCGTCGTCCACGCCTAGCATCTTCTTTCCGCGGCGCCCGAGGGCGGTAAGTTCCACACGTTAGCCCTTAGTGCTTCTGCGCTCGGTAGGGTCAGATTTGCAATTTTGATGGCAAAAATTAGAACAACTTTGATCTATTGGACTAAATAACAGCTACAAAAAAAAGAATTACGTCGACAGCAGGGATCGAACCTGCGCGGGCGTAGCCCAACAGATTTCAAGTCTGTCTCCTTAACCACTCGGACATATCGACGCTTTGCTTTTACTAAGCTTATAGTGCCAACTTTTGAATGCTTTGCAAAAGATTCCAGCCCAGGTGGGCCTAATGCCCAAAACCCACGAGGTAAAGCGGAGTTTGGCAGGTCGCCTCTGCTGTAGGCTGCAGTCAAGTGCCCAATTACTTGAAGCACTACTGGTCCACTACTCACCCACAAGAGAAATCATCCTCCTGCCAATGCTGCTGCTGTGCCCTGTGTTGGACGTCGGCAAGAAACCAAGTACTGATACGAGCATGATTCCATCCGATCGAGGGTGATAAACAACCAGGATAGCTGTATTTTTAATGTTATTTAGTATTTTTATTAGTGTTGATGCTCATATTAGAGGTAGTACTTAAAATTCACATGTAAGAGTGTTCTCACTCATTTACTTATATACTGTTTGCACCATGTTCACACTTATGTATTTGTATATAAATAGATGATCAATAGAAGGCATGAGGTGTGCCAGTTGCAAACCATTCTATTAATATATTTTAACATGGTATCGAGCCTACTCTTCCCATCCAATGATAACATCTGTTGGTCTAGATTCATTAATCTCAGGATCACTCGGCACTCAAGCTGTCAGCCTGATGTCCACTGGTCACCCAACCTTTGGTAATCCTATCAATGTGAAGTTGTCTCACGACACCTACCTACTGTGGAAGGCGCGGGTTCTTCCTTACCTTCGCGGCGCACAGTGGCTTAGTCTTGTAGAAGGAACCGATCCGGCGCCGCCCCAGTTGATCGCGACATCGATAGAAGATGGATCCACGCAGGTTCCTAATCCTACATATACCGTCTGGCTCCAATGAGATCAGACGTGCCTAAGCTTGCTACTATCCACCCTCTCGCCAGAGGTGTTGGGGCAGGTGTTGTTTCTGTCATCATCGGTTGCATTCTGGAATGCTCTCGAGCGCAAGTATGCGATTCAATCTAGAGCGCGTATTATGCAAATCCGACGGCAACTGGCTATGCTCCAGAAGCATGACATGAAGATGATAGACTACTTCAACAAAGTCAAGACCCTTACCGATGGGCTCGCTGCCACCGGCAAATAACTTGAGGAGGAGGAAGTCATCATTTATCTTTTCACCGGCCTCGATAACTCTTATCATGCGCTAGTAACATTTGTCACCACCCGGACGGAACTGATCGCCCTCATCAATCTTTACTCACACATGCTGGACTATGAGATGCGTCACGAGCAAAGCAATCTCATGTTCTAGCTCTCTACGAACATGGTGTCTTGAGGCAATCAAAGAGGGCGTGGGCGAGGCGGTGGTGGTGAACGTGGACGTGGCCGACGTGGTGGCCGCGGACAGTACCAGTACCAGGGCGCCAATTACGGCAACCATCACGGCAGCGACAATCATCATAGTGGCAACAAGGGGTACGACAATAAGCTCGTTTGCCAATTGTGTGGAAAGATCGGCCATATAGCTTTTAAATGCTACAAATATTTTGATCACGCGTTTCAGCAGGAGGAGCGCATGGTGGCAAATGTCACCACATGATCAGGGTTTGACGCGCCCTGGTACACAGATACTAGGGCGGCTAATCATATCACCAGAGAATTGAACAAGCTAATGATACACGAGCTGTACTCTGGCAAAGATCAGGTTCACACCGCAAATGGTTTAGGTATGCCAATTACTCATATCATTGACTGCAAGTGGGTATTTAAATTGAAGAAGAAGGCTGACGGTTCTATTGAACGCTGTAAGGCCAGATTGGTTGCAAAAGGGTTCAAACAACGTTACAAAATTGATTATGAAGATACATTTAGTTCGGTTGTGAAACCCGCTACAATTCGTCTTGTTTTATCATTAGCAGTGTCACACGGATGATTGCTTCATCAATTGGATGTACAAAATGTATTTTTGCATGACGTTCTGGAAGAGGATGTATTCATGCGACAGCCACCGGGTTATGAGGATCCATGGTTTTCGCACCATGTGTGCAAATAGGATAAAACTCTTTATGGGTTAAAGCAATCACCTCGTGCCTTGTATTCTCGACTCAGTTTTTATTTACAAGAACTTGGTTTTATTCCTTCCCGAGCTGACACGTCCCTGTTCATCTATAATTATGGTGGCATGATCACCTATATTCTGGTTTATGTAGATGACATTATTGACACTAACTCATCTCCTCAGGCTATTCATATCTTAATTCAGAAATTGCAGTCGGAGTTTGCTCTCAAGGATCTCGGTGATCTTCATTACTTCTTGGGCATCGAAGTATGTCGATCAGGGGAGGATCTCGTCCTCACCAAGTCCAAATATTCTACCGACCTTCTGCAACAGGCCTGACGAGGATCTAATAATCCTCATTTTATCTTTTATCTATAATTCTTATTATGGATAAATATGATGTCACGTAGTCCCCAGAAGTACCCCTTATATTCATAAGGGAGAGGCCTACCAAGTGATTGTAAGTTCTCCTACAATCACCCCTATAGTCGTAAGTCTTACTACGACTATGTCATGGTCGTAAGTCCTTCTACGACCACTACCTGGTCGTAAGCCCTTCTACGACCATTACCCAGTCGTAAGTCCTTCTACGACCATTGCCCAGTCGTAAGTCCTTCTACGACTTGTACCCAGTCGTAAGTCCTACTACGACTAAGTCAACCACGACCACCTTATAATCAATAGCACCTACAAGCGAGTGGGTCCAATTGATTAAGGAATCCAGACGGTCCTCGTGCACTATAATTCCGCGTAGTAATAGTACTTAAATACCCCATTACCTCTGAAGGATAACTGCCCAACGGCGTGAAGGAGCCACTACGCCGGTAATTACTGCCATCATGCGCCCATTACTGACTTGATTAGGCGCCTCTTCAGCAGGGGAAAACGGCTACTCCTTCACGACTATATAAAGACATCAATCAGAGGGCCAAAGGGAGGGCGAAACAAAGCGAGTCAAGGAGAAACACAAGTACTGTTCTTTGTAATAGACTTAGTTTCGAGCTTGATCGTTGAGAATACAGTCAATACCACACACACACAGGAGTAGGGTTGTTATTCTCCCAGGAGAATGCCTGAACCTGTATAAACATCCCGTGTCAATCGCTCTGCGTGATTTCATCTCTAGGAGACCCCCCGAATCAAATAATCTTTACGTAAGATCGGTTCTAATACACCGACAAGGCCGATATGACAGCATGCAAACCAGTAATTTCTCCAACGTTGACAACTGAGAAATTGTCAAAGTCTGGCGGGAGAGAGTTATCAGCTGCAGAAGCAACATGGTACAACAGTATAGTAGGAGATTTACAATACCTAACATTGACACGACCAGATATATCATATGCGGTCAACAAGGTATGTTAAGTTCTGCATATGCCAACCGAACATCATTGGACAACGGTGAAAAGAATTTTACGGTATGTACGACACACAGTGAGTGTCGGACTTTGTATTCGCAAGTCTACTTCTAGCCTGGTTAGTGCATTTTCTGATGCAGATTGGGCAGGATCAGCAGATGACAGAAGGTCAACTAGTGGATTCGCAGTTTTCTTTGGCTCCAATATCATATCATGGAGTTCAAGGAAGCAAGTCACAGTGGCGAGATCTAGTACTAAGGCAGAGTACAAAGCTCTTGCAAATACCACAGCAGAAATCATCTGGATACAATCGCTATTGGGGAAACTTGGAACTTATCAATCACAAGCGTCTATCCTGTGGTGTGACAATCTTGGAGCCACATATCTTTATGCTAATTCTGTATTCCATGCCAGAACTAAACATATTGAAGTGGATTTTCATTTTATCCGAGAACGAGTGGCAAGAAAGATGTTGGATGTTCGGTTCATATCATCACGAGATCAATTGACTGATGGTCTCACCAAACCAATTGGAATACAACAACTGAAGATCCTACGACACAATCTCAACCTCACCGGTTGTGATTGAGGGGAAGTGTTAAACAACAAAGATAGTTATGTTTTCACTATTGTTTAGTATTCCCATTAGTATTGTTTAGTATTCACATTAGTGTTGATGTTCCTGTCAAAGATGATACTCAGTATTCATATGAGAGTTTCCACTCATATAATTATGTACTGTTACTTCTGAGCAACCGTCCTGCTTCTCCTGAAGCGTTGGCCGTTGATGCCATGCCGCAGGCTCCGTCCTTTGGTACCGGATGCTACTGCTGCTGCTGCTGCTGTATTCAATCCGTCACCAATCACCGGCCCAACCGCCTACCTAGCTCCTGTTCCGAGGCGATAACTGCGAATTCATGGCAATGGCAGGGCAGCAACATGCGTACAGTAACCTCGAACTGCAAGGGGCAGCGCAGCAGAAAGCAGCGGATACAGCGTGGCAATGGTTGGAGGTGCAGATGCTCCCGGTACAGTGCAGCGCTGGTTCCCTTCCCTTCGCATTGTACGTACGCACGCACGCACAGCATGCTAACTTGGATTCTGGTACTGCTCCAGTAAGCTTGGTGAAACTGCTGATTTGCCAATCTTGTACTGGTACTCTTCGTTTCAGACAAGTGTTTCTACGCAAGGATTGCTTGATTGTTTCAGGGAAGGGTCCTGAAGGATTGTTTTCGTAGGAGGCATAACTGCGTATACTACTACTGCCTCGATCTTTTCTACTCAACGTTTTTATTTTTATTTTTTACGGTCTAGATATGCCACTTTGACCGTTATTTTTTTAAAAAATATGTTAAAATGTACTAATAAAATTATAAAGGTATTTTTAACGATAAATCTAATAATACAATTTTCACATAGTCAGTCTAAATGGTTTTAAACTAACTGATATCAAATCATAAAAATATTGACGGGACGAATACTGAAACATTAAGTAAAAGAGTAGATTGTCAGTTAATCTTCCAAACGCGCTATTTCCAGACATGTACTCGTAATGAAATGTTGTTCTTGGATGTGCGGAAGATCATTAATGTATGGACGACCTAGATTTGGCCATCCCCATGTCGTGCTTACATCGAGAACTGAATCAAACGCCAAACAAATGGCCTGCACGATTCACACGGATGGCTCTAACCACAACGCAATATGTATGCGCACTTGTGCACATCAAGGCTAGGTAGGCCCCGGTGGCCTTAATTCAGTAACCCCTCTACTTTATAAAAAACAAGTTGTTTTAGACATGTCTCCATAATGTAATTTTAAGTAATAATTATGATTGTAATATATTTATAAAGCCTAATAAAATTATAATACTATAAGAGTATTTTTCGAGACAAATATAAACATACAATTTTCATGCATCTAATCTAAATATTTTAAAAGACATCCATAACCAAAGCTCTCAAAGTTTAACAACACGCATTCCAAGATGACTTGTTTTTACTCCCAAAAGAATTTGGTTATAAAAGCAATTAGATTTTTAGTAGGAATTATGCAAAAAAAATAATAATAATACTAGTACACCCAAAAGGAAATTAGCCTTTCCAACTCCATATTGTTTTTGTTTGTTCGATGTAATCCGAACTAGTACTCAATAAACTTTACCGTTCAGTTTTTCAAAATCTAACCTTGAAAGGAGGCTGAATATGTAACACCAAGATTCCTCTGTGATTTAAGAAAACAAAATGTTACTAGTATAAGAAACTAGCATTAACTTTATAGTTTTAGACCAACAAATGGAGTCATTTATTAGCAAGCCCTAGGTCCAATCTTGGGGATAGCCTCACATGAGTAATTGGATAGCTCTGCAATGTTTTGACTGGTTTAGCTAGAGTAGTTGGACAGCTCTGCAAACTGGTTTAACTGCTGGAGTAGTGGTACTCTGAATGATGTCGAGAACAAACTTGATCCTCCTTTTGTTTGAGACACACTTTTGTTTGGTTTTGCCATTACATGATGATTCTTTGTGATATAAAGAGGAAAGCAACCTTGCAGGGACCCCTGCAATATGTATGTATATCTTTGAGGTGGCCACAGTGTAGCTAGTAGCTATGGTAGTCCTAACTAGAAGAAGAATCTAAATCACAGAGCTGCATTGGCTAGTTCAAAGCTTTGTGGGCCAAAAAAATCTAAATCAGCGTAGACGCGGATGCATCTGAGTATTATTAAAGTGAAGATAGTGATCTCGGCGCATGCTAATACTACATAGTCCATAGAGAGTAGTAGCAAGTAATAAGCATTTTTCTTGAATGAAAATGTTTTTAACCCCTTCAGTCCGGAATCAAAACAGGGTCCAGATCCAGGGGCAGAGTCCAGCTGTTATTAGGCCGAACTCGTATGTCTTGCTGATTTTTCAAAATATTTTTTATGAGTTTTTAATCATAGGTCTCGGGCTATAGCCCAGAACTCGTATGTCTTGCTGATTTTTCAAAATATTTTTTATGAGTTTTTAATCATAGGTCTCGGGCTATAGCCCAGAAAGCTTGACTCTGCCCCTGTCTAGATCTATGCACTTCCATCGCTAGAAACTCATCTCAACTCCTTTAAAAGCTATAGCATTTTCTACTTCCTCCTCTCGCGGATCGAACCGTGTTCAAGAGCTTTTTTTTAAGAACAGGCAAAAAAATTGTGTGCCACTGCATTAAAGAGGAAAAACAAATAATCACAACTGTCCAGAAGGTTTAAATACACAGGAGGAGCCTGAGACCCTGGCCAAGAGCTCTGCACTCCAGCACGTCGGATGAGCAGTTTCGACAGTAGAATCGTCAGTTTCTTTTGTTTTGAAGGGTAAATTGCGAGAGTTCTTGGTAGCATCAGGCATGTGGGCAAACTTATACCTTTGCTGATATTATCGCCCTCTCTATTTGTAACAGCCGGTTTTCAGATCTTGAATAATAAATTCAGATTGTCAGTTTGCAATTCGAATTCAAAGCTTAACTCAAGTTCCTTTCAAAGTTCAAATCTCATACCCAATCTCAAATCCTGTCTTAATCATCAAATTTCAGATTTCACCCCAATCCTCGCTCTCCCCTTCTTTTCTATTTCTTCCTTTCCTCCTCCTAGCTCTGCATGCGCCCGGCTCCCCGCCCTGTTTCCGTCGACCGCGCCGCTTGCATCCAGTCATATCCCGGCTCCCCGCGTCCGCTCGTGTCAGTAGGTCAGAGCTCACGCGCGCTCACACCCTCGCCGCCCCATCCCCTCTTTCCCGCCTCCTCTCCTCCGCTGCCCCGCGCGCAACCCCGTCGTGCGCCCGAAGCACGTCTCAGCTGCGTCACCCCTCTAGTTTTTCGCCTGCCACCGCACTGCCTCATCCCGTTTTCGCCGCTTCTGTCCCCTCCCGGCTTTGCCGCCCCCGCCGGCGCAATGCACGCGTCAATGCGCCCTAGGAGCTTACCTCAGCCGCGTCAATGCCCGTCAACCTCGTCATGTCCAGTCCAAAGCTTCCTCCCTCTACTCACGCCTGGGCCTCCGCTGCCATTGCCGCCCTCGGCACATGTGCCATCTGTTGTAAATTGTGCAGATTTAGCAAATAATCATAATTAAACCCAGCATTCAAAATCAACAATAAAGCATAATACCAGCTTGCAGCAAATGACCATAATAACATGTGTTCATGAAATTCTTCTAAGTCATTTAAATACACCATTATGCTCAACCTGTTAGAGTTGATCTCGGGCATTTGGCCCAACGGCCAAATGCCCAATCCCCACATGATCTGCGCCCTGATCGGGGGCGCACCGCCCAGCCCAAGATGGCTGGTGGGCCCCTGTCGCCAGCGCCATATAAAGGAAGGGTGGGGGCCGGCTGCACTCGACACGAGGTTCACCGTGTGCAGCCACAAACCCTAACCCACAAAAACCCCAAATCCGATCAAGAGGGGGGCGCTGAAGCGACGGGACTGCTCACCGCCGACTCCACCGACCCGATCGACTACGGCCGTCCTCGTCACCGCCGGGACACGCCGCTGCCGAGAAGCCCCGCACCTCTCCACCGACCGTCGCTGCCTAGCGCAGACCCTCACCGACGAACCTCCATGGCCAACCCTACTTCATCTACATCGGACGGTAATTCTCTCTCTCACTCTCGGTTTCTCTCGGATCCGACACAAGAAAACCCTAGATCCAAAAGATCAGATCCATAAGATCAAAAGAAACCTAACAATGGTATCAGAGCCATGATTGGCTCAGATCCGGACGGCAAAAAGAAAATCAAAAAGAAAGAACCCGAAACCCTAAGAAGGGGAAAACCCTAGATCTGAAAAGAAATCACTCACCTCGCTGGCTGCAGGAGATCGGTCGAGCCGCGGGCTCGCCGGCGCTCCACGCACGGGCCACCGTCGGCGATGAGATGCATCCGAAGCGCCAGCGGAGAGAGGCGCCGACACGAGCCGCTTGACGGCGCGCTCCCTCTCGAGGCGCGCGCGCGCCGCTGAAGAGATCCATGGCGGCGCCCTTCTTCCTCTTATCCGTGACATGGACGATGTCGCCACCGCCATGGTCGCATCGCCGCTCTGAGCGGCGAGAGAGAGAGAGAGGGAACGAATGGTTTAGGGTTTCTGACGACGCCACCGAGATCGCGTTTTGTTCGGCCGAAAACGCGCCGAGCCGTCGGATCGATCGAGCGGCTCGGATCGAGCTGGTCAAGCGAGGTCGCGGCCAGCGCAACGATTTCACGGCCCAAGCCGGGGATGCGGCTTCTTGCGGGCGCGAGCGCGAGGCGGCGCGACCGAAGCGAAGCGCCAGTGGGCCAAGGCGGCGATGAATGGGCGAAATGGCGAATGTCAAGATATCTCAAATTGTTTTGCAATCGTAGTTTCTACGGTTATGAACGATAACGAATACGTAAAATTGAATTTAATTTATTTTGAAGTTTTTGAGTGAATTTCAATAGAAAAATTGTATAAAATCTCTGTAAATTTTGCACCAACGTGTTATTATTTCCGAGATTAATTGTGTATAGTTATAATGCTTCTGATAATGAATTATTTTAGATTAATTACAGTTTCCTCTGCAAAAGTTAATGTTGATTAATTCTTTTAATTAAATTCGAACCAACGAGAGAATTTAATTTTTAAGAATTTATTGTGAATTATGATATTGTTATTTTCGACCAAAGTTGATAATAACAAGATATTATAATTTTTAATTGATATTTTTATACATTGTTTCTATTTCTGCCCAACGGTGATATAGTTTTAATGTATAGATAAAATTGATTTAATTGTATGTCGTATTTTTGACCAACGTTGGAAATAAGACATATAATTTTAATGTCGTTCTCATTTTATTTGATCTACATTTTGAGGAGGATACAACTTGATGAGTTGTATCAGAGAGATACCCACTCTCAAAGGAGATAATTATGGAGAGTGGAAGAAAAGATAGACTTAGCGCTTATCTTAGCCGAGGTGGACGGGTCCTCACTACTGGCCACGACCCAACGAGCCTACGGCACGGTGAGGGTCAAAATGAGGATGATCTTGTTTGGCGAAAAGACAGAGAGATCATGCTCCCTTACAGATGTCTTATGACCTAGAGCATAAGAATGGACCACGACCAACAAGAAATGTATGGTCATGATAAAATCGATTGAGCCCACAATTGTGGGCTCAATCGCAGATCGTGACTTGTCACAGAATACCTTGATAAAATAAAGAGTCAGCCATGGCTCTTCAAAGACATATGCAACACGGTGATTAAACGACTTGTGTGAGAGGTATTCGGTGGTGGGATAAGAGAACACATATTGAGGATGAGCAACTTGGCATCCAAGCTTAAACCAATGGATTTGGCACTCAAGGATGAGTTCCTTATTCACTTGATTTTTGCTTCATTGCGAGAAAAGTTTGACACTTTTGTTGTCAATTACAATATCTGACCCGATAAATGGGACTTGGAAAAGTGCATAGCTATGTGTGTTCAAGAGGAGGAAAGATTTAAATCCTCACATGGTGGATCTATCAACTATGTGAAGGATAACAAGAAAAGAACTTTCACAGTACCTCCTTCTCAAGAAACAAGGGAAAAGCATCATCCATCAACCTCAACGAAATAAATTTGTTTGTAGACAAAGATCGGTGTCTTCATCGCAAGAAGACAGGACACTACAAGAAGAACTCATCACGATTACTTAAAGATGATCATGGCAAAGAAAGGTGAGAACATTATTACATTCATAAATGAATGCTTGTATGTGCAATATTCAAATCCACTTGGTGGATTGACTCAGAACAACTGTTCATGTTGCTAATTCCTTCTGAGGATTCCGTTCGACGAGGACTACGCAAAGAAACGAAAGATGCATTAAAGTCGCAAATGGAGTCCAAGCGAAGTTGAAGTCATTGGCGATCTTTCATTAGAGTTAGCTAATGGCTCCAATCTTTACTTAGAGATGTTCTTTTTGTTCCTCTTACTGAGGAATTTGATTAGCGTTTCCAATTTGGACAAAGATGGTTATGATTGTAATTTTGGAAATGGCAAGTGCGAAATATTATTTAATAAAGAATGTGTTGGTCTTGCCATATTACAAAATGAGCTTTATTTGTTATCATTGTGTGATGATGTGAATGTCGTATGCGATAATGAGAACGTCGCGTGCGAAAGTGGATCAATCCTCGTCTCACGAATGTAAACGTAAAACGAAGAGAACTCATAATGAATCGTCGAAATTATGGCACCGCGCTTGGGCCATATTTGAGGGGAGAATAGAAAGACTAGTTAAGAATGAAATTCTTCCTCTATTAGAGTTCTCGACTTAGAACAATGCAGAGAATGCATTAAAGGAAAATATGTAAAGAAAATTAAGAAAGGCGCAAAAAGAAGCACAGAGTTCTACAAATTGTTCACACAGACATTTGTGGTCCTTTTCTGTGAAAAGTGTGGATGGTTATGACTCGTTCATAACATTCACGAATGACTACTCCGTTATGGATATATTTATCCAATCAAAGAAAGAAATGAAGCCTTGGATAAATTCAAGATATTTAAAGTCAAGTTGAAAACCAACACGATATAAAGATTAAGATAGTTCGATCGATCGTGGGGAGTACTACTGTCGACATACCACATATGGACAAGTTCTGGACCTTTGCGAGGTTCTTACAGAAAATGGCATAGTAGCCCAATATTCTACACCGGCGAACCTCGGCAAAATGGAGTAGGCGAAAGACGCAACCGCACCTCGATGGATATGGTGCGAAGCATGATGAGCTACTCCACACTCCCATTGAGTTTATGGATGGAGGCGTTAAAACCGCCATTCATATTCTCAATAGAGTGCCTAGTAAGTCGGTGCCCAAAACACCGCATTTTGTGGATGTGAAGAGTTCCTCACTAAATCACTTGCGTGTGTGGGGAGTCTGCTTGAGGCTAAAGTATTTAACCCAAACCTTGGGAAGCTAGATCCCAAAGCGAAGAAGTTGCCATTTCATTGGCTACCCCGAAAAGTCAAAAGGTTTTCGTTTCTCTTGTCCTGACAGATATACAAAGTTTGTAGAAACGAGACACTTGTCTTCTTAGAGGATGAAATGATGAGGGGAGCATGGTAGCTCGAGAGATTGATCTTGAAGAGAAGCGGGTATATGTGCCCACTCCAATGATTCAAGAGCCACTCTTCTCACTACTCTTGTCATTGACCGACGCGGTACAAGATCTTGTGGTGCCAAAGACTGTTATTGTTTCTCCTGTGGCAACAATGAATGAAAATGAGGAACCTGTTCTTGAGATCATATAGAACCCATTGTCACAAATGAGGGGAGCAACAAAGACCTCAAATGCAGAAGATGTACCAAATGTGGAGGCCAGGAGGTCTCAAAGAGTAAGAAGATCACTATTTCGATGATTATCGATTTATCATCTGAGAGGAATTTCAAATGGAGGATGATCCCACCTCATTTGAAGAAGCCATGAGAAGCGAAAATTCCTCAAAATGGCTTGAAGCCATGGAAGAGGAAATGAGGTCCATGAAGGCTAATAAAGTCTGGGACTTGGAAATTATTCCTAAAGGAGCCAAAACAGTAGGCTGTAAATGGGTCTACAAAACAAAACTCGACTCCCAAGGGAATGTAGAAAGATACAAAGCGCGACTTGTGGCAAAAGGTTTTACTCAAAGAGAAGGGATTGATTACAATGAGACTTTTTCTCCAGTCTCATGTAAAGATTCCTTGTAATCATAATGGCATTAGTAGCACATTATGATTTAGAGTTACATCAGATGGATGTAAAGACGGCATTTCTTAATGGGGATTTGGAGGAAAATGTTTACATGGCACAACCAAAAGTTTTTGTCATGGAAGAAAATGAAAGAATGGGATGCCGCCTAAAGAAATCAATTTATGGGTTAAAGCAAGCTTCAAGACAAGGTACTTGAAGTTTGACAAGACAATAAGAAAATTTGGGTTTAAAGAGAATGTAGAAGACAATCGTGTCTATACAAAGTTTAAAGACGGAAATTTATCTTCCTAATTACGTATGTGGATGATATCCTACTAGCTAGTAGTGATGTCATTCTGCTACTGGAGACGAAGAGATTTTTGTCCTCAAACTTTGATATGAAAGATCTTGGTGAAGCTTCGTTCGTTCTAGGGATCGAAATTCACCGGGATAGAAACAAAGGGATATTGGGACTATCACAAAAGACATATATAGAAAAGTCTTAAAGAAATTTGGGATGCATAAATGTAGTCCTTCACCGCACCTATAGTCAAGGGCGACGAGATATGGGGATTTTCAATGCCCAGAACCAGTATGAGATCGATCAAATGAAAGCGGTTCCATATGCTTCAGCTGGTCGGAAGCTTACATAATGCTCAAGTGTGCACACGCCTGGACTTAGCTTTTGTTACCGGGTTACTTGGCGATTCCAGAGCAATCTCGAATAGAACATTGAAATTGATAAAGAAAGTCTTGCGTTATTTGCAAGGAACAAAAGGCCTCATGATGACATACGAAGATCGATTTACTCCATATAGTGGGGTATCTGATTCGATTTTGCGGAGATGATAGAAAGTCGACATCCGGATATGTCTTCACTCTCACCGAGGAGCTATATCGTGGAAAAGCTCAAAGCAAACCGTCACTACATCGTCCACAATGTATGCCGAGTTTGTAGCATGTTATGAGGCTACGGGCGGTGAACTGCTAAAGAAGTTCATACCGGTTTAAAAGTGGTTGACGACATCAATAGACCACTTAAGTTGTAATCGCGATAATGAACCAAAGAAGAATGTATGCCCACAACAATAAGTCAAGTGGTGCCGCCAAACACATTGACATAAAGTACTATGTTGTGAAAGATAAAGTTCGGGATCAAATTATAAGTCTTGAGCATATAAGTACACAAAGATGTTAGCGGATCCGCTTACTAAAGGCTTACCACCCAATGTGTTCGAGAGAACATATAGCGGCATGGGTTTAAGGAAAGCCTATGATTCTGGACTAAAAGATGGCCCAAAAGATTAAAGCAACTATTTCGAACAATGAGGTGTATTGTAGTCATTGAATCTATCGGCAATTGACCGTGACGATGAGACATGTTCTATGCACCAATTTGTGATGGAATGAGTAAATTCAAAAGTAATTAAAGATAAAGCATGATTGAGATCAAGGGGAGAATGTTAGAGTTGATCTCGGCATTTGGCCCAACGCCAAATGCCCAATCCCCACATGATCTGCATACGATCGGGCGCACCGCCCACCAAGATGGTGGTGGGCCCTGTCGCCGCGCCATATAAAGGAAGGGTGGGGCCACAGCACTCGACACGAGGTTCACCGTGTGCGACACAAACCCTAACCCACAAAACCCCAAATCCGATCAAGAGGGGGCCAAGCGACGGATCGCCACCGCCGACTCCACCGACCGATCGACTACGGCCGTCCTCGTCACCGCGGACACGCCACGCCGAGAAGCCCGCACCTCTCCACCGACCGTCGCGCTTAGCGCAGACCCTCACCGACGAACCTCCATGGCCAACCCTACTTCATCTACATCGGACGGTAATTCTCTCTCTCACTCTCGGTTTCTCTCGGACCCGACACAAGAAAACCCTAGATCCAAAAGATCAGATCCATAAGATCAAAAGAAACCTAACACAACCTTAACAGCAGGAAACCATCAAAGATCAGCATAAAGTACACACGATTGATTATGGAGTGTGCTCTCAGAAGGAGAGTTGCAAAGGAACTAGCCTTTGTCATCTCAACCCCATTGTCAATAATCTTCATAAATTGAACTAAACAACACAAATTCACAACTTGAGCTCTAAATAATGCTTAACTACTCTGTCTAAAGATAGCAAAGCCAATAGACCACCCAATAAAATTATGGTTAACCAGGAGATCAAGTTTGATCACGAACAATACTCCGATTCTCCAACAGGAACTTGATAACATATCAGTAGAAAAACTGAATTGCTACAAAAGATTAGAGCCAACAGGTTTGATATAATCAAACACAACTGCAAGTAATCGGATGACTCACATATGATCAATTAGACAATAGTTAGCATTCTGCTTAGAGCTCAAGTATGAAATGATTATTAGTTCAATCTCAGTATTTGACCATTATCACCATTGAGCAAGCCAACAAAGCCCACCGTACAATATGCAATTTCTTCAGAGCTAGATTCAGATACCAGAAATAAAATACATATTGAGAATCAACTAGCACTGCAATTATGTATATGAAAGTACTAGCCGAAAGCAAAGCAAAGGCACAATACTCACTGAAGCTGTGGTAATCAAAACCACCAAGATGAAAACTGGCAAGGTGTGTCAAAGACACTCACCCAGAAAAACTATCGCCCTACAATCCCCAGCAAAAGGGCGAAGCAATCGGAGGTACAATGCCAAACTTCCTTCTTTGAAATCGATCAAAGAATGAAGCCGAGGGACAGGTTAATGCCGCACAAGACAACAGAGAAGCACTGGCTGAGTACTCTCTAGAACACCAGTCAGCAATCAAACCGAATGTCACCTTCCTCCCAAAAGATCACCAAAGGAGACCAAAGCCGATCCACCCGAGTCCACTAATCACCAGATTCCAAGCACAGCACCAACAGAGGAGATGACACAGGGAACCGGCCGGATGCACACACCGAGAGGACCGGAGCTCACCACCGTCGGCAATGAGTCACCCACGGCAGCCTCGGAGATTCAGAACCCCCAAAACAAGAGATCGAATCAGGAGAAAGAACAAAAAGAAAATTAGGGGAACTTGCTTATTTTTTCTTCTCTGTCCCCCAGGAACTCCATCCCCTCTTTCCTTTTAAGAGGATGAAGACTCGGGGTTGGAGGCCGGTTGCTACCAACGGTCGCCGCACGGCGCGCGGGCCGCTCGAGTCTCACACAGAGATTCCTCCTGGCCAAAGAACTGCCCGAGTCTCATGCTTCCTGGGTGGAGATAAGGATCCAAACCTTATCTTGCACCTTCCTCCAAAGACAGGTGGGCCTTTTCTCTAATTGGAAAATTCCCAAAAAGCCCTTGAAAAATACAACACCATCTCTAGCCCCCAACGGCTACACCTCCCCTCCATCGGCTATAAGAGGGGCCCCTAGAGTTCCCCTCTGTCCCCTTCCTCTTTACCACATCGCTTCCAATCTCAAGTGCCAGGAAAACCGAAGAGGAAGCTCCAGCTCCAAGTTGCCGCGCCGCCCTTTGGTCAACCCGGCGATCCAGTGAAGCTTTCCCCCCTTTCCGCGTCAATTTGTGTTCTAGAGGGCAAGAAAGATTTTCCCTAACTTGATTTCGGGTTTGGTCCAACAGGAGTGCCGCATTTCTCCTTCTCCCTCCCTTTCGGCCGCCAGCCTCCTCCCCGCGCGATCTCCCTCGCTCATCCACCTCCAACCGTCATTCTTGGCTTGGTAAGCTCCCTTGGCCTCCCCCTAGCCGGTTCTCCCACCAATTTTTGTTGTGGATCGTTGGAGCTTTGTTTCGTCTTTGGGCCACCGCGTCGTCGCCGCCCTTCTTGCCGCGCAGCCGCACCGGGCCTCCTCCGCCGCCGCTGTCAGCACTGTCGGGTGCGCAAGGCCGAGGGGATCCCATTTTTGGGTACTCCCGACTGCCCCCGTGGCCATCTTCGCCAGCGATGAGCCGCGCCGCCCCGGCCTTCTCCTCTGCTCTGCCTGTCAAATTTTTGGACAACGTTGCGTTTACTACCGAATCACTGTCGGCTGTTTAAGGAAAGCAATCATTAGCCGGTTAATTAACAGTGTTTAATTACTCAATTAATTGTTGCCTTGTGTCAATGCTGTGTGGGCCGTGAGTCCTAATGTGATTGCATTAACTCAGTTGGTCTTCTAGACTCAATAATAGTGGGGCCGCACTGTAACTCCACGCGGTTTGGACCAAGCGCCCGTGCGCGTGCGTCTCTAGACTATAGGCCCAACCAATCAATGGTTGAATCTCGTTCTAGCCTTTGCCTTTTCCTTTTTGTTTTAATTCAAATGCTAGACTTCTAAAATTCGGTTCTCACTCGTTTTAACTCCAAAAATTATTAAACTTGTTTCTAAAAATTTGTAATTTCAAGATCTACTTATTGGTACTGGTTTTGCTTAGTTTGGAGTTTATTTATTATTTATTTATTACTTATTTTATTTGCTTGCATGTGTATTATTTTCCGGTACGATCGTTCGAGTAGAGTACGAAGAAGCAGGGGATCTCCACTTTGATCAAGCTCGAGACTATCAGGACCCTCTTACCTTAGACCCAGGCGAGTCGATACTTTGATTATATTGAACCTACATTTTATACAAATTATATTCTTTTAAAATATCAAATTACATGCTTTAATTCCTTATGCAAATGTATGTCAAATGATCTTAAAGTAGTTAAATACCTACTTGATGATTAAATTATTAATATGCCATCCTTGACAACTGAATTCCTTAAATCCTTGTCACCCTAGTAATTATGTTGCAACTATACTAGTTATAAGTTATAAGTAAACACCATGCTAGTCTTGCTTAAGTACGGGGGTATTAACTATCTCAATCATCATCTCTTAAAATTATAAAATTAGATTTGGACAGTCATTGTGGGTAAATGACTGAGATGGTTGAGTTAATGTATTTTGCTCCTAAAAAACCCTAATAACTTATCGTTGCCACATCTGGGCAGATGGTATGATGGTGGGTGCTAATGTAGCCCGTGGAATATTGGTTTGTGGTTGGTATGTGGAATGAACCACCTAGATGGTCCCTAAGGACTTAATCCTGTGATGACCTCCTAATGTAAAACAGTACAACCACAAGTCTATAATAGTGTTGACCTGGCTAAATAATTTGTATCCGTTAGTACGAGTTGCACCAGGTAGATGACTCGCGATGTCATAAGCCGTCGCAGCGATGGGTTGGGGTGCACGACGAAAGTCGTTAAGAGGGGGTCTGGGTAAGCGTTGACGCAGGTGTGGGAGCGTAACCCTTCTCAGGTGGAACCTTAGCGGGTGTAACAAATCTTGGGGATGCACTGTAAAGGCCTTGTGACAATCTCTCCTTGATTCATATGTCTAAGGAAACATGTGTACATATCAAGACGATTGTCTTTTGTGGGTAAAGTGTACAACCTCTGTAGCATGTAATAAACTGTTCGAACAGCCGTGTCTACGGTCAAAGACGAACATAAGAACTTACTAGAGTTAGTTCTATTTATGAAACTTTGTGGGTGTGATGAATAATGTGTCAGGCTCACCTAACCCGTGTTTTGGATTTTTCTTGAGTCGTTGAACCCAGTGAAGTTAATAGGTGGATGTAACCACCATAAAAAATAAGCTTAAGGTGGAGGTAATCTTTGCCGTTATTAATATTGCACAATTATTCTCTTTAATAAAATTTGATTTAGTTAAAATGCTAAATGATATGACTTCCTAATATTGGTAATTATTAATGTTTCTTTGAGCAAATAAAAGAACCTGAGCCATCCTTGTTAAGCCTAGCATGTATACTATTATATTTTGTATGTTGGCTCGCGAGCACGAAAGTTGTGCTCATCCTCGCTCTTTCCCCAACCCTCAGAACCCGCGGATCATGGAGATTATGTCTACTACGAGGATCAAGGTGCCGATGGTCAAGGCAATGACGAAGAATAGTTTAGTTCCTTAGTCTAGGTCTCGCCTCAGTCTAGTTGGCTCCACCGGTGTTTGCGTACAACCAATATTCTCAAAGTCCTTAGTGAATATCGATCGTACATAAGCTACCCCAGTCGTTTGTCTGTGGAGAGACGCGCTCTACCCTTTTTCTTCCGCTACCGTTTCTGCATTTTATGTAATGAAGTCATTTGGCCTATACGGCCTCTTTTGTAAACTCAACCCGATGCGGTATATTTGAACTATAATGTTTGTAATATTATGTATGGTTTGGTCTATGATATGTATGAAATGATTCAGCAATGTATCATGTGAGCACTGCCTACTGATTCAGTGAGTAACACTGTGTTTTCATATAAAATTCTGAATTACAAAATCCGGGTCTAACACTATTTTGCCAATTACAATTTCCTGTACATAGTTCCAGTTGACCCATCCTAATTCTGCAGTAAAAAGTGAGCTGAACTGAGAACTGAGTGTAGCTCGGTTTCCAAGGGGGCGTCGGGCCCTTGCCCGTCCACGTTCGAGCGTAGCTCGGCACGCATGGTCGTTGGAGGACTGAGCGACGCTCAGTTGGCACGAGTGGCCGTCGAGCCCTCTGCCCGCCGGCGTTTAACTTCGTTTGGTGCGTGTGCTCACTTCTTCTTTATGGTAAGCTAGCGAGAAAAAAAAAAGTGAGCTGAGCTCTGCTTCCTCGGATCTGAATAGGTGAACAGTTACAGTGAGCAGATAACAGGGGAAGACGTGCATATAGTCAGCCGTTCCATTATTATACCCCTGAGCCCTGACGAAGAGCATAAAACCCACTCGCGCTGCACGCTCTCATCTCAGTGTTTGTTTCCTTTCTTTCTCCCTGCAAGTTGCAACCCATCCCCTCTCTGTGTCTCTCTCTCATCCATCATCCATGGCGGCAACCACCAAGGAGGAGCCTCTGCACCTGAAGCAAGGGAGCAAGCTCTTCTCCAAGCTGCTCACCAAGGAGAGCTCCGTCGCCGCGCCGTCCTTCAGGGTGTACTACGGCGTGGCCTCGGCCGGCTCGGTGCCGTTCCTGTGGGAGTCGCAGCCGGGCACGCCCAAGAACGCCATATCCACGACCACACTGCCGCCTCTCACGCCGCCGCCGTCCTACTACATCGCCGCCAAGGACACGTCCAACAGGGCCGGGGCCACCGCTGCCGGCGGCGGCAAGAAGAGCAAGCCCGGCATCCTCAGCTCCATCCTGCCCAAGATCATCCTGAGAAAAGCCAGGTCGTCGAGCTCACCCTCGTCGTCCTGCTCCTCGTCTTCCTCTTCCTCCTCCTCCTCGTCGTTGTCGTTTCGCAGCGCGCAATCTCCTGCGTGCTCGTCGATGCGAGGCAGCAACAGGCATGCGTCGTTCTGGGTCGGGGATGACGAGGAGGAGATGACCACGACGTGCTTCAAGGTGCGACACGAGAGCTTCAGGGCGTTCAAGGGCTGCCGCGTCGCCATGACGGTGAGAAGCGCATTGGCGTCCGTCGGTGGCCATGTCGGGCCACAGAGGGTCTAATTAACCTCGTAGTGCATATATGGTGTTGTTTCCAGTGTACTCTACTTTGCAGTTTTAACATTGTAGTACCATGTCTTTCATAAATATATGCATGGATGAGGAATTTATCAAAAATGTTACTATGCTTAAGTTTGTAATAGTATATATAACAATAATAATATGAGCATGGCTATGCTAGATCTCCTTGCAAATCATGTTTAATGTGTGCTAGCTGCTATCATGTTTAATGTGTGCTAGCCAGTGAAAACTTTCTCAGTCTGACATTTTTACCAGAGGGGACCGGTAAGGCTAGTTACCTGCGAAAATCGGAAATTTCAACCGAAATTTTCAAATTTTTTTGAAATTTTCGAATTTTAAATAAAAAAATATTCAAATTCGAATATAATTCATGCAAATTCGAATTTTTTTAGACAAATTTTATCAAAACTGATTTTTCGTCGCCGGTTTAAATTTCTACCGGTTAGTGGCGGTAACCAGCGAAATTTCGCCGGTAAAGATTTCACTTGTGCTAGCTGCTATTTCCTTGGAACTGATGATCTTGCATAGCAGCATAGGGATGGTTCTTGGCTTACATGGTGCTCTTTTCCCTTTCTAGTTTGGAAAAAAAAAACTGCTTTTCCTTGCACATCCATGTTGATACTATTAGTATTTTACCTCGCTCATGGAGATTTATTTGTCTACATGTTTCGTTTTTATCGGATGCTTCTGAAGAGACCCAATTAAGAGTTATTCTAGAACATTGATTTCCTCCTACTTGTGTTGTTGGGAAATCAATGCCTCACAGTGATGAAATGAGCATTCAGATTTCGTGGATGTAAGAGTAACAGGGAATTAAGTGAGGTTCTTCAAAGCCCATGACTAATTTATTTCTCGCACAATTTAATTTTGTTTGCTTAATGTCGTGCCTGTTTTAATTCGAGTCCCTGATTTATGAGTTGACAAGGAAAAGTGTATGTTCCCATGTCCTAGGTGCTACCAAGAACAAGACAGTAGTGGTTAAGCTGTGCTGAATCACACCAAGGACATGCATGATTCTATGTCTTGTGACTTGATAATCTGAATATGTATTTCTCAGTCCCCATAACAATTTTGGCATGTATAATAAAAGGTACTCAAGCCCTAATATATACAGAACTTGTGTTGAGGAGTAAGGGGTAGCTAGTAGGGCTGCTAGTACGTGCATTTTCCAATTTGGCCATAGATTGCCCCATGTGAGGGGCATCAGGACATGGAGGAGACACATGCAGCAAGGACTCTTGAAGAATACACCTTTTTTTTTTTGCCCCCAACCAGCTCACTTGACAAATACATATGGCCCCCTATTTAATTTCGTGTTGGCCCTAATTAATTGATCCGGTTAATTTAACCCAAACGAACCTTCGACGACGACGCTGCTAAGTCGACTCTAATGAGGGATTAAGATAGTAAAATGTTGTGCAACAACGGGCGGTCTCAGTTTCTCCGCTAAGCTCTCACGTGATTTGATTTCAGATCAATTTTAACACTCATCTATCCAACTTGGTTGTACTTGTTCCAAACAAGTGTTGCAATGGCAAAGCTAGTAGCTAGGGTGATATGGCAAAAACATGTACTATTTATTGACCTAGACAAAGCGCCGCTTATTCATGTGATAGGTGAGTTAATTTGCTTAAGTATTGATTTTGCATGCTTTGCAAGGCATTACATGGATTGGATCAAATGCGCAGCACTGATTAATCAAATCACCGAAAAGCATGAACCATCCAACTAATTGAGTGGTGCATTCAATGTAGCACCGTCATTTGTCACAAAGTTAACAGTGCGTATCTGTGCTCCATTACTAATCCGTTGCTTTAGATAAAGTGTATACGCAGCTTCATTGGCCAGGTAGGTGAATACACGGCTCAAGGTTAGTCATGGCAACTGTACTTTTTAGAACATAAACAAATGGTTGATCACCGCAGTTCAAGCGGGCCAGTGAAATGTAGGTAAATTTTGGCAGTTTCATTCATGTACCAACCAGCTTTGCTAGGATGTTCGTAAGGCAGTTCAAGAACAGCATGGATGCCTTTTGGAAGTTGTTATTTCTAGTATATGTTTCAAGTCTTACATCATGAGCCACAGCTCCGAATCTGTCGATTAGTATGGCTGAATATAAGGACATGTCTCCTAAGATGTCCACAAGTGCATCACGAGCCTCAGCTCTGAATCTGTCAATGGTTTAGGTATCTGTCGTGGCAATTGCATCATGAGCCTTAGCTCTGAATCTGTCAACGATGTAGTCGTATTTGCGTTGGTAATTCCAGAGTGTTAAGTCCATCATTAACTGCTATACATTGATCTGGTTCCTGAACCTAATCCCTAGTTGAAGGGGCGACATGATTTGCAGAAAATTTCAGGTTACTGTCCCCCTGACTAAATGCTGCTGCTGTTCTTTTCAGTTCAGTGTAACCCATATCTAATATCTTTTTCAGAAGACAGACAACGATGTGAGCAATCGATGCACGCGTCCCAACAGCAACACCCCTAAATTCGTGCGGATCGATCGATGCGTTTGCCTGTGATTTCTTCTTCTTCTTCTCTATCTGAATTTTGCTCCGTGGCCGTGAGTGCTGCCTGCGACACTAGCTGTTGTTTTCAGGGCTTCATTTCCTGCGGATTAATTGCAACTCTGCGAGGGCACGGCATTCAATTTCCAAAGGCCGAAAGGAGCAATTCGACCGCACCCACTGTCCAATTAATTATCGAACCATTTTGCCTTATGCTATTTGCAATTATCCCCCTTAATTTCTTTGAGTGCTTAATTAGCCAGTCGATACATAATCTGTTTCAAGGGGATCACTAGAGTACATGATCTTTTATATATTAGTGCTATGCCCCAGTGACAATCACAAAGATAATTGTATCGTTTCTATGTCTATGAACTTTTGAATAATGTATTATTTTATCCCTTGAATGAAATATAATTTATATTAATGGGCAGAAATGTCTATGAACTTTTGAATAATGTATTATTTTATCCCTTGAATGAAATATAATTTATATTAATGGGCAAATATGTGACTTGTTCGTGAAACTCTCTATTTATGTTTATGGTGTCATTCTAAATATCTCGGATCTTATGTTATTATATGTGGCACTTATGATTTATGGGTCAACACATGTATTGATTGATGATCACGTTTCACGGATCATGTATATGAGATATCAAACAAATAATGTGGACATATGTTAGAGAACATATTGTTGGATTGACCGCATTGAAACACAACGAGAATTGTTATATTCTTAAGTGTCATCAGTTGATCTCATACATAATGTATGCGGGATTCTTAGGTCTGAGGTCGCCATGGTTTCCTACATGTATAATAGTTTACTTAGAGATTGCCAAATGCTACTCCGTAAATGAGTAGTCATAAAACTAATTTTTGGATTTACTATGAAACATATGGAGGAATATAAGCGATCAAGATGGAATTTAACACTCCTCTTTAACGAGAGAGATATCTCTGGGCCCCGATGTGGTTGGATTAAGGAACTGGCCCCAATGTGGTTGGATTAAGGAAGTGCATGATTATGCCAAATATGCTTGAGGAGCCAACTACAACTAAGTAATCAACTACAAGATCGAGTGAAGGATCGAGCTATCATATGATGACATGCATCTCGCCTTGAGTTCGATGTGGTATCGTGAGGCAAAGGGACCAGCACATGAGCTTTATAAAGGTGCATCCGATATGATCTTTATGTGTATTCAGGAGTTGCTATGTCCTACTAGAAGTTGCTACCGACTTATAGACCGAAAAGGAGTTTCTGGTCCACGACCGATTATGCATGAGCCTACAAGATCACACACTTAATGGATTAGAACAAACTAATTCAGATTAGATCCATTAGAGGCTTAAATCAGATTATAATATGTATGTGGTTAAGAGTTATAATGTGTTTCTAACGTAGGGACCCGTTGGGGGCTCTTTATAAGTGGAGACGTCGGAGCTTTTGGGATGAGGTTGCACCACCACTGAAACCCTAGCCACCTCCTCCCCGAAAGCTCTGTCGTGCACGCTGGTGCTAGCACACTGGCGCATGGCATTCCACACGTGGACGTGTGGATATCGTAGAGGTGTTGTTGCGCTAATCGAGGATAATCCGTGATGTACTTAAGGAACACGAGGGCCACCGAAGGAGACGATCGGCGGCTAAACACATTATCGATCGACTACTTCCACTACATTGATGCGCGCGACGCTGAACCAAGCTGTTCCAACTCTTCATTTGTTGCATTGTGCGTCTAGTAGTAACGATCTATGATCTTTTACTCGTATGGCTTTCTAGTTTATGCGGTAGGAATTTTTATTGCGCGCTAGTGTAGTATATCCATATCCCAACATTATAATCTTGATTCCTGACTTCTTGTCCGTAACACTGTCCAAATCGAGAACTGAGCGTTGCTTAGTTGGTAGGGTAAATGCGTGCGCTCACCAAAAAATTAAGTGGGGAGGACCAAGGCATAGCTCGGTTGGCTAGGGGCGGGGGTGAATGCCTAGTCTGTCCAGGTTCGATCATCTGTCACACTCGCATGCCTCACCGTTTTATTAGAATATGGTACACACGCGTACGCTTTCAGTGGAAAGGCGTGTGTCGATGCTATGTGAGGCCTCAAAGTGTCTCCATAAAATTTTCAGCGTGTATAAGAGGACGCACATGTGTGTCTATGTGCGTGTAGTAGTATGAGTGTGTTGTGACTTGAGTTGTACGCGTCTACCTTGCACACTCTCAGAAAAAAGACACACTGCCAGATTGAGTGTCTACGTGTGCTGAACTACTAATGGAGATATTACTATAATTATAATTAACGCTTGTTGGAAAGCGCCGCCTCCGGCCCTGGCCGCGTTGCCCGAAAAGAACTTGTCGTCTGATTGCCTCCGCCCTCGCACGTGCCTGCCCGATCTGAGTGCCTGCGCTTTGTGCGTTTCGCGCGTTCCTCTTCGGTGGGCTCGCCTTCGGCGACGCGACTCGTGTGTGCCCGCGCAATCGCGCGTGTGATATTCTAGTTACTATAAAATGTATAATGCTACGAGCTAGTAGTTACCTTCTTCGTGGTGTTCGTCGTCTAATGAAACGGCATGTGCTAATGATTATGTAACACTCCGGCACTCCGACTTATCCTCTGAGCCCGAATACTACCATTACATTATAATCATCAAAAACTTTGCACAGCTAATTTAATGACTACACATATTATAACAAAAGTGGTTATCTAGATAAATCGAATTGCAGTAATGACAGCATGTGACGTGGATGAGCTGATCTCCCTTCCCGATGCATGCCATCATCGTCGTTCACCTAAACATCAAAATAAACAAGGGTGAATCCGAAGACTCCGCAAGCACATAATAGAAATGATAAATATAGCCACAAAAACATAACCATATTATTATTTCCATCATTATCTTCCCAGTAATGCAATGCACCAATATTTTATATGCTCATTTACTCATATGCAACTCATCAACTGATACCGGTATCGCGGAGTGTTCACCCATCGATGACACATTATTTCCTCATCTTCGTTAAGATGGGGTCCTTACATTGTAGGATTTTATCTAATCCCTACATATGTAAGACTTCATCTAGAGCATTTCGGATTAGTCATGTATCTTTCTCACATACCTCAGCGGATTAGTTACATGACTTTCTCACCGACCTGGCTCGCGCATTCTTACCATGATGCAAAATGCATATGTCCATTGTCATCATTAACAGGGTAGCCTCATTGCTCACCCTGTCCCATCATCATTGCCACTACTATATAAGCATCATCATAACACAAAAATATCGTATATTTCATACCATTTGCATGATATCGCTCTACCATGCACTTGCCTGTTAAACCAAACGGAGTGGAGCAATGTGCAGATGGCACCCTTCCAGAACCTCCACCTATATAAGTAGTCAACCAGACTCAACACATTACAGTATTACATGCACACATATAGATGACATCGTCCCTATGCGCAATACGACACGAACAAACCCCACTCACCGGGAACTGTCCTGCTGACCCGTGCCCAAAATAAAAATAGGTTAGAGATCGTGTCGTCTAACCCTGCGAATAAAAAATTCATGTGCACACCCCTAATTTCTTCCCCCTTTTTTCTTTTCTTCTCTTTTTTTTTTCCTTTCCTCTCTTTTTTCCCTAGCCAAAGCCACCCTTGCACCTGGCCTTATATCTTCCTCTCCCCGCTCTTACTCTCTCCCTATTTCTCTCTACCTCTCTTGCTCCCACATACTCATCCCCCGGCTCCTCCGCCTCCCCTTTGTCTAGGCCGCTCCATTGCCGCCTCCGGTCGTCCGTGCCTTGCGCCGCTGTGGCTGCTAGCTCCTTGTGCGCGCTCTCCTGATCCCATCGCCTCATCTCTCCAATTCCACTACCTCCCTCCGCCGACCCGCCTCCCGCCGCCCGAGCCCGGCGTTGCCCCGAGTTCCCCGTGCGCTCGGCGCCGCCGCCTCCTACGGGTGCATGGCAGCACGCTTGACGCTGCAGTCCTTCCTACGGTTCTCCTGCCCCCTGGCTCGGCCTTCGACTGTCGTGCGCCTCCCCTGCGCGTCGTTGCCTCCAACGAGCTCTACCCCGGGACGG
Organism: Hsuehochloa calcarea; assembly: GCA_036346395.1. Lineage (NCBI taxonomy): Eukaryota > Viridiplantae > Streptophyta > Magnoliopsida > Poales > Poaceae > Hsuehochloa > Hsuehochloa calcarea. The sequence continues at coordinate 165,670 of JAYEVG010000030.1, read as the reverse complement.
TCTCTCTATTCCCCCTCCCCTTTACCTTACGCATGAAAGTATTGTGCCATGCTTGCTCAATTGTGATGGATGGAGGGGTATAAGGTGGGTTATCTCGGATGCTGGCTTGGCGTGGTTCATGGTGGTGGCTGTCGACTCTAGTCGACGCTACTGCCGTCCACGTTCCGTCGGTCCTCCCCATCTCCTCTGCTCTTCTTCATTTCCCCTCTGTGGTTGCCATGGCTCAGCATCCCTCTTGGTTTTGTCTTTTTCCTTGGCTGTGGGTGCCTTCGGTTGGCTTGTTGCTGGCTCTGTGGTGGTTTCTCTGGTGGTGTTTGTGAAACTTAGCTGTGAAGTGGGTTTTATGTGGGGAAGCTTCGGTTGTGCTAGGGTTGGTCTTGTCCCTTCTCTATGGTTCCTGTTGGCTTGGTGAAAAATGAGGTTTTACACCATGACTAAAACTTGTAAGTAAAAATGGCATTATTTGATGATATTTCTACTGTGAAAGGTAAGATGGTAAAAATCGTGGGTGTTGGATTTTTAATATTGCCGAATGATGATGCCTATATACGTGAGAGGCGTCAACCGGCCGCGGACGGTCTGGAACCTCAGTGGGCAATAATTTATTCGGTATTTATAAAGTCGAAGAGTTCTCACGGTAAAATCTCTTTTTATCTTTTATTATTATCTCCTGAATTGTTCCGTATTTTCGCTTTTCTTACTACTGCCATTGCTGAGTGCGATTAATACGACGAGCCTGCGTTGCTGTTAATTTGAGTTGGACGACAACGTACTGAAAAGGAGGTCCGTTACCTACGGCCCTGTTTACGTCTCTCTGATGTTACACTTGCGAAAGGAGCTTTCTTTCTTTTTTCGTACTGAAAAGGAGGCCCGTTACCTACGGCCCTGTTTTCGTGTCTCTGATGTTACACTTGCAAATAGAACTTTCTTTCTTTTTTAAAAAAGGCAAACTTGTTGATAAAGCTCTCTTGTGCACAATACCGATCGATGAAGTGTTTGGCAGTTGGCTAGTTCAGTTCCTCTTGATCTCGGATCACCGTAAGAAAGAGACTATCAGACATCTCAGATCAGAAAATTGCTGCCCTGTTGCATGTTACTTCATGAGCAGAACATGTCTTTTTAAAAGCAGAAGCAGAAGCAGAAGCTCTGTCATTCATTTCAAGCGGAACATGTTTTTTAAAGCCAAAAGCAGGAGCTCTGTCATTCATTTCAAGCAAAACATGTTTCAATACTGTGTCGTCACACGTTATGGCTTATGAGCGAGAATGCAAATTGAACTACTTGTGAATTTATGTGCTAGTTTACCGTTTTAACTGTGCGTTGTTCTGCGAAAGGCCGCGGTTCGATTCCCAATCGAGGGTTTGGTCAGCAGATTTTCCGAAGAGAGATCTACCCCAGCTGTTTGGCGACAATATATTACTATGTGCTTGTAGTCATATAGCAGTTGAATTTTCTTTTCATATTTAATTCGTTACAGCAATTTATGCCAGCACAGGGGTGCTGTTAATTAGTTCCAGGGAACAGTTCTGAACTGTTGTGATGTCTATGTTACAAGGTCGTTGATGCACTTGCTACTACCGTCCAATTTTGTTCCTTCCACATGTTAAGACTTGAGAGTTGACGTCCAGCTACATGTATTCCTCACTGCTCACTGGATTTGGGATCAAAAGGAAAAAAAAAAGGTGCAAATAATAAGAGAGAAGACTATGATCCAGTAATGTGATTGGGAGAGGGGTTGAAAGCTTTGTTACTATAGCCACCAAGTGGGACAGATAAGTGAGTGATCCAAAAGGGGAATCGAAGGAGAGAATGAGTGATCAATAAACAGAATCTTTAACCTATGTCATCGCATGTAGTATTAGTAGTAGGTAAAAGGACATTTAGAGAACGGAAAGAGAATTTCGTTCAGAGTAGTGTGTTTTTTAAACACTGCCTAACGCTGAAAATATTAGAATACAAACAGTTGCCATAAATTAAGTTAGATCTCGTGTCCCTTAAAAATCAAATAGTATCCATCCTCATCCTATCATCTAATTTGTCAGTCTGGTAAATCTACACACCACAGATGCGCGTTATTCGCAATTCGATACGTAAAATGAATCATGTGCAGTTCGAACACCCATCAGAGAACACCACCGATTCCAATTTACAAACCTCCAGAATACTTTTGCTCGCATGTCGCAATGTCAACAAGCACGAACAGCAGTACTGCCATTCAAGACCTGAAAGCACAGCGAGCACTAAGAACAGTGGGGAGAAAAAGAAAAGGGTAAATTGACCTAAGCTTAGCCATATCCCATATGGATGGATACATGCCTGATCCTTATCAATTTATTTTCCTTGACTAGGAGCAACAATGGAGACGCATGCCATCATTACATCTTATTCTCCTTATACTCTTGCTTGTCCTTCCTGTGGACACACTGGATGCTACTTACTCGTGCCCTCCAATTCAGGGCCCACATTGACAGTGACCCAGAACCGTGTGTCGGATTCTCGGTGTCGGCGAGCGAACATTTTTCCCAGCATACGCTGGTATAAGTATGAGCACTGCTACACCAATGAGCAATCGGCTTTCGCTACAAACAGTCACTGACATGTCGGCCTTTCATACGGAGCATTTCCAAATGCTCCATACGCTCATATTGAATGATCAAGGGCTGTTTAAACTAACCCAAGAATCCCATTGCAGTTGTTCATTTCATGAGACGGGGATGCAGTTACTTGAGATTTTACCTAACCATTTGTCCGGTTCAGTTATGCTAATTGTTGGGAGGTTGATGATGATGATGGCATGGTTGGCATGATGATGACCTGATCAGTTCTTTGGAACAATGGCAAGTACAGATCTCCATCTCTAGATCTTCAGATCCACTGCAATTATTGGGTCTAGTTAGCACAAACTAGTACTCATGGACTGACCAGTAAATGATTACTAGATCAGAGTTGTGCCAAGGCAGTCGTTTACCAACAACCAGAAATAATAAGAAACTTACGACATGTGTGACTAAAAAAATTGCATTCTTAGGTTATTGCAGTAGCACGTCCGGCCGTGTGGTTTGTTAGCTTCTGCACTAGGTAGACGATTCCAAGTTTAATTTCACATCTTGGTCTAAGGAAAAAAGATATTCAGTACAAGAGATCTGATAGCATGCAAGTGGCCAAGCTTTTAGTATCAGCAGAAGTACCCTCCAATGAATTTACAGTGTACAGAACATGAATTCCCAAGTAGGAACCTGAAACAAGTAAAGTACATTCAATTATGAATCTAGAGGACAGAAATACACATGGCCAAAGTTACAGGTGGATCACTAAATTTATGCAGCTAAACCAAAATAATCCAGCTTCTTCCAATGACGGATCAGAGCCCTTGCATCACTAACATTCTCTCACTTTGTAATTTAACTTCAGTCATTTCTCATTTGTAAGAAAACTTAACAGTCTGTTGTCGGAAAAGTCTTCAGTGAATCACGTCTTCCTTTGGACACCACAGCACCAATCTTGTTCAACATGTTTATGCAAATCGTTTGATGGAGGAACTACAGAAGGGCTCATACTATCGGAGTTTGTGAATGCACGTAAAGCTTTCCAGATTGGAACCAACATTTTGACTGGTGGATGCAATCTCTGCAAATTAAGCTCATTCAGACCAAAGTGCCTAACACTGCACTAGAAAACCAATTGAAAGCAGATAAGACTTACCTTAAAAACAAGCATGAGCTCATCCTCATCCCGTAGAAGCAATGCCAAGCTCCAGTAACATGTAACAGGGGTCACACACTCATTGAGCACCAGCTTTAGGATCTTGCCAATGGGCACAAATTGGCGATGAACCCTTCCACTGTGAAAGATAGCTTCGATGTAAGGAAGGCAAAATGATGAAGCCTCTAATTTATGTAGCTTGTACGGTATCTACTAAAAATGAAAATTGAAAGTCTGCGATGGTCGTTTCCACTTAAAGCAAAACAACTTAATCCATTGCAGGACTTGACCTTGTCAGAGACAAGTACTACCAAGAAATAAATACTTATTTCTGTTAAAAAGTACTTATCTCATTAGCTATGTGAAGCCTTACTTCAACCTATCCATTTGCAATTATTCAAGTGCTCTTGGAATGTTTTGAAGAGCGACAAAGAGTGACAGTAAGAGTGGAATCTCAATGCACACAAGTAGAAACCCAGATTGGTTTTTCATACCTCCAAAAGTGTTCTTCTAGCTGAACCCCAAAAGCTGGCATGATCACCAATGATTCTGCACAAAATTAAACGTGGTATCCAATAAGGAGCACACAATTTCACTTTCATATAAGCATTTCCAACATGGATGCTGGGAAACAAGAATATACATTTCTATATGTGGCCTTTTAAGGTGAAAATTAAGTAGAAACAATCACTGAAGTGCACAGAATAGATATAATACAGAACACAACCTCAGCACCCACCTTTCTTCACAGGCTTGTATCGCAAGCATTTTGCAAAGATGACAGCAAATGAAATGCTCCAAAAGGAAACATGACATAAACTCTCCTGAAATATTTAAGCATGGCACTCATTAAAGTAGGACAATCACAAGCATAATGATAACGCTTTTCTTCACCAGCTGAATATAAAGTGCTAACAATATCATAAAAGTATAACCAACAAGGCATGTATAATAAGCTTGTTCATATTTATTCACATCTGAATCTGTATTGCTAAGAAGCCCATGAAAATATTGGCATTCGGCAACAAGCACATCTGAACATAGATAATTTGGTAGGTCCCTGAAATAGTGAAAACTCAACACTACCAGTTGGGAATAAGTTACCTTTGACAACAAGGCATGGAAAACATACGCAAGAATGAAAATTGCGCTGATACACAACAACAGCACCCTGAACGTGCTCTTCTTGACAAAAACGTCATGGATGTCAACTCCCCCCTCACAACGATGCCTGTACGTGTACGCGCCACTGGATATCTCTTGTGCCTGCTTCTTCATGGTTTCAGGCTTTCAGCACATCAAAATACCGCCAAGTTTCTCATGGACTTCACATATTTCGCCTTCACATGCTTAATTTCAGAAGTCTGACGAACCTAACAAAAACAGCACATCCGCCAAGATTTCTTGTGAATCCCGCGCTCTCATAGTACCAAGAAAAATGAATCTCTACCGATTGGGCAATCCCAACACTGAGAAAGCAATAAAATTCTCATCTTTTGTACAGATTCGCTTCTAACATTAGCATCAGTAACTAGTTGGTGGTGGGGGAAATAAACACGAGATCCGATCGCTATGTAGCAGTTCGAATTATCAAAATCAGTGCAACAAAATCGCCCCCCAGCCAAAGTCAAAGAATGGATGCGAGTGCGCGTACCTGCGAATGAAATCCAAGGAGGATTTGGAGGAACAAAGGCAGCCGGCCCGGGCTAAGGTAGGCGCACTCGGAGGGGAAGGGACATGGGGTTCTGGCCTGATGGGGTTCAATGGCTGGAGGAAGAGTAGCAGTAGTCCACGGTTCAGATTTCTCGGTGGGTTCGGATTCGATGCATCCTAGCCGTCGGCCCATGAGGTAATTTGCGAGGACACCTTCGATGAAAGTGGAATTTACACTGGCTTTCCATCTCGACGAAAGAAGTTTGTAAATTTCAGTTCTCTCATTATCTGGTGTCTCCGTCTCCCGTTTTGCATACAGTTTCATGTTCTTTCTGCAGCATACTGCAAGCTACATGGTTCTGCTGCTAATGCTTATGACTTCAACAGTCCTTTAGTTTATTCAACATGTACTACGAAACAACATGAGATCCATTACAACAATCAATCAGGTCCCATTTTACAGGAATTACAACAGCCCAATGCAACAAATCTCCATCCCCAATTGGAGCTTAAACCAATCAACCCGTCCTGCTTTACAGCAGCTGTTACAACTTGCAAACACATTCTACAGTGATGGAACTAATGCTCTGGGCTAGAAGTCTGCAGGGTAAATCAACAGAAATCCCCAACTGATTCATGTTGTCCTGATGCGCTTCTCCTTCCTCCATTGCCATGGTTTATCAGGGTTCGGCAATGCCCACAAACCCATTCGGCTCACCTGTGCTTGATTCTCCCACTGAAATTTCCGTTTATCAGGAACACCATGTATATGCTTGAACAAATGTTCAGAGTGTGTTCTTCAGTCAAGTGAACTTGGAGCTGTCAGGTGTATCATATTAGTACTAGACTACTGGTGTACTACTTACCTTGGCGAGCTCAAGCCGTTGATCGTAGGCAGTGTAGTGCCATGCGAGCCCTTTCTTCAGCATGTGTTCCTATTTCAAAAGCAGAAAGAAAAATAACTTGTTTCGTAGTCAAAATATTGCTAATAAAGCCAGAAAGTATGTATCTTCAGCCGAGACAATTCAACGTTTTCTTGCTGAATTTAATATCAGAAGCTTGTTGCTTTGATTAATGTTCTAGTATAAGTTCTAGGCATTTCACGATCCTGAGTACATTCCATTTCTTGAACTGTACAAGAACCTGAACAAGGCAAGATAAGTGTTGTGTAAACTTGCAGTTGCAAGCCTAGAGATCTTCAAGAAAAACCAAAGAGCACATGGAGCAAAAGACGTTTCAGTGCTTCCAATAGGTCCTTTCCAGTATAGCAGACCTCCAAAAGGACACTTCAAACTCCAAAGGCATAGTAGTGTGATTTCTTACCTGCACGAAGACCCCGTTGCAGTCAACATCTCCAACCAATCGACCATACCGGTCATTATCATATATGGAAATCTTTAAGCTCTTTCCCTGCACCAGCTTCACTAGCTCCTCGTTTGCTTCTTTGCCAGAAGGCATTGAGTTCTCTGGTGCATCAATCCCTCTGCATTGCATTCATTTCATTCCATTATATCTCAACTGCAGTCCAATTAGAACAAAGTCCATTCTCATTGATTGAGAACAAGAAGTGGGACAAACCTTAGCCTGATCCGATACCTCTTCGCGAGAACCTGTTCACCTCTCAAGTTAGGAACCTGCATACACTCAGAAGTAAGAGGTTTCAGAAGTGTCACAAGCTAACACCATATACGGATAGATAGTTGTTTGATGTTAATTTAAAGTGACCTATATCCTGCATGCAATATGATCTTCAATGCATCAGCCTTCCGGTAGTTCTTGGCCGCCCATGACTTGGCCCGCTCAACCGCCGCTCTGAGCATTTCCTGGGGCACATTGCAAGACTCTGGATGATCGACTAGGGAATCAAGATATATCACGTTGTTCCTCCCGGTATAATGACTAAAAGGATCCAGTGGTACCTACTCATGTATGTCGCTATAACTATTAAACCTAAGTACAAATGAAATTTGAATAGCAAATAGTGAAGCACTTACCCCTGGTTGTAGGGCACCAGTATGTAGTCCTTGCGAGTCTGAAGAAGCAATGCCGCCGTTATGTAGTTCTCGACGAAGGTCACGTCTGCTTCGATGGTTTGCATAGATACCACGTGTGGGTCGAGAAAACCCACCGGTTCTCGCCATTCCCGGGCATATTTCATCATGTATCTATACATAAGCAATGAGTTGCGATATTTATCGGTATTACATGAATGTAGAACTTGATTGTACACACTTACAGTGTCCAACATCGTAGAAGCGAGGCGTCGAGGGCTTCGAGATTGAATAGGTTGAATAAGTCGTTGAAGCCCACCATGAAGTTGCCCGGCCCGTTGAAGAAATGCTCATCCTTGTATGCGACGGTGATTCCAGTATCGCACCCCTTGTATGCGAAGTCTCGAGGACACAGGAAGTTTTTTACCTCATCGCATAAGTTGATGAGGCAAAGCTTGAAATCTTTTATATCTTATACTCCATCCGTTTCTTAAATAGACGCCGTTTTAGAATGTGTGCAATGAACTTGACCATTGATTTCTAGAAAAAATATTTAGATTTACCACAAGAAAATTATATGGATAGAAATATCATGGATAGAAATATCCATACACTGCGCACTATAGCCTCCAAGCAAATTTGCTTGGCATTGCCTCTAAGGCTAGAGGCAACCTCTAACCAATAAAAACTTGTACGACCTTACCACTTTATGATAGATGGTCGTTGGAGTAGGGATTATGATGGATGGTAGTTGCAGTAGGGATTTATATATATATATATATATATAGTTGTACTAGTAGCCTTTATACACACAATAAAATTATGCTAGACTTAGATCATGTACAATAAATTTACATTATCTGTCTATAGACTCTGCTACGTAGGATTTAAACTGACGTGGATGAAAAAGAATAAAAAGAAAGAAATGTGATATCTACAATCCTGTAGTCGACTGTATCACTCGAACCAAGGAACATCCACATTGTCATCAATTTAAAGATCATAAGTCCATAACACATTAACACATGACAATGGAATAAATTAGTTAATTACAATGGAGTAAATTCTTAATTAAAATATAGCCCTTCATGATGATCGACGCATATAGCTAGCTTCCTCACCGGGTTCTTCCTCGAGCCCGATGCCGCCTCCAAAGGTGGCAACTCGTCAAATTGATTGTATTCTTCCTCGCCCACTACATTCTCAACTCCGACAATCCTCCTTTTCCATGAAGAACTACGTGGCGCTTCTTATTTGCCGGGTCGGTTACATAGAAGACTTGAACAACTTGGTTAGCCAAGACGAATGGTTCGCCTTTGTATCCGACACGCTCGAGGTCCACAGTAGTGACGCCGCATTTGTCGACCTTCACCGTGGGAGATGGACCCAACAAAGACCAAATAGGGGATCTTGAAAAGCACGTAGTCGATCTCCCATATCTCCTCTATTTGCCCATAGTACGAGCTCCTCACCCCATCGGATCGAATGCATCTATGCGACACCGATGTTACTCGTGACCGTGCTCTTCCTATCCCGAGTATGTCGATAAAATGTGTACCCATTTATGTCGATCCTTGCCATGTGATAATTGTAAAATGTGTCCTCTTGCCAACCATAGCAACAGATCATCACTTGATGACCTCCGAGTGATTCGCACTTTAACCATTCGTTGAACCGACGGTTGTGTTCTCTCGTGATCCAAACCTCCGACCGGTCCGGATTCGTTGCATACCATGTCTTTGTTCTCGCCGATGTACGGGGACACTTGGGTCATGTGTTGTAAGACCGTGAAATGGGCTTGAGCGCACGTATCCAGATCGGGAGTGATTGATTTCTTCCGATGGTCCCGATACCATCCGGTCTCCCCTCATGACGAGATAGAGACACACCAATCGGATCCACCGAGCCATGTAGTCGACGCAGAACTCAATGACCTCTTCCGTTGCATAACCTTCGATGATGCCGCCCTCCTGGTCGAGATCGATTCCGTCGTAGGACTTGAGAATTCCATGTACCTCTCGAACGGGTACATATGACGAGAAACACAGGCGCATATCTTTATCTCTTTCACAAGGTGAACAATGAGATGGACCATGATATCGAAAAATGACGGAGGGAAATACATCTCAAGATGACACATAGTCGTCACTACCTCGGCTGCAGAGCATCTAGTCCTTGGGGATCGATGACCTTCTCGAGCAATTGAGTTGAAGAAATAACACAACCTCAAGATTGCCACTGACCTTGTTCGGCAAGATACTCCTAATTGCAACAGAAGCATTTGTGTCATCAAGACACGACAATCATGCGACTTCATACCAATTAATTTCAAATCTTGCATAGAAACAAGTTTTTAATGTTAGCGGAGTAACCAGACGGAACTTTCACACCGCAAGCTCGCACGCTTCATTTCTCTCGCCTTGGACAGAGTGTAGCAAGTCGGGGAAGATACGCTCGTCTCAGATCGGTCTCTTTCGGTGCTAACTCGGTCCTTATGTTCATATCGACCAAGTCACGCCGTGCGTTAACACCATCCTTTGTTTTGCCACTAATATTCAAAGAAGAAACCAATCAAGCTATCACATACATTCTTCTCTCGCATAACGTCGATGCAATGGCGAACTTCTAAGTACTCCCAATAAGGCAAGTCCCAAAAATTGACCGCTTCTTCCGGATGTTCTTCTCACGGGTTCTTAATTTACATCCCTTCCCAAGCACAACATCGATATCCTTAACCATATCATAGACCTCTTTCCCACTAAAAGCCCTTGAAGTCGAACCGCCTTCCTTATTTCCGTCGAATTGTTTCTTCATCTTGCGGTATGGGTGACTCTCGGAAGGAACCTACGGTGACGCATATACACGCTTTATGCGAGTTGTTCACCATACACTCTCCGTAGCATCTAAGCAATGATGTGCTTTGTCTCCTTTTGTATCAAGCCCGACAGTTACCAAGGGCGAAAAATCATTGATGGTGCGAGAACAACATGGCGCGTAAAGTGAAGTTCTCTCGCTTGTACGCATCCTATACATGCACCCTTCGCTCCACAAAGGTCACAAGATCTTCCAAAGAATGGTGCTAGGTACACATCAATATCATTCCTGTGTTGCTTCGCCCTTGGATAAGTAGTGACATCAAAATGTACTTCCGCTTCATACACAGCCAAGGAGGAAGGTTGTACATACATAGATTCACGGGCCAGGTGCTATGTCGGCTACTTATGTTACCGAAAGGATTCATTCCATCCGTACTTAACCCTAACCTTATGTTCCTCGGTTCCGCACCGAACTCTTCGAAGCTCCGATCGAAGTTTCTCCACTGGGAAGAATCAGCAGGGTGTCTTAACTTTCCATCTCTCTTACGCTCCTCTGAGTGCCAACGCAGCAATCTTGCCTCCTTTGGATTCGCAAATAAACGCTTCAAACGTGGGATTACAGGCAGATACCACAACATCTTAGCAGGAGGTCCTTGCTTCACCTTAGCAGTATTTTGACGCTTGTATCGGGATGCTTTGCACACGGGACATACATGCATGTCTGCATACTCTTTACGGTAGAGGATACAATCGTTCGGACATGCATGTATTCTTTCTACTTCCATTCCCAATGGGCAAATAACCTTCTTTGCTTGATAGGTGGTGTTTGGGCAACACGCTTCTCCTAAGGATGTCCGCTAGGAGACCTAACAACGCCGTGAAACTTTTATCGGACCAACTATTGCTTGCCTTCAATTTCAGCAGTTCAAGCACGGTTGACAACCTTGTGTATTCCCGCTTGCAGCCAAGAAACAAAGGTCTCACCGAGTCCTCCCTAAAGCCCTCGAATTTACAAAACTCTCTCTCTCAGTAGTTCTCTTACGCATCGCGTAGCATCCGATCCAGTTGTCATCGTGCCCCTATCCTCATCAAAAGCACACCACATCCGCAAATCGTTGACTTCCTCGGCGATGTCGCCATTATTAACTTCGTATAATCTGCTCTTCACCGTGGTCGGTCCAACATGTATACCCTTTTTGAAACCCTTCAATCAAGTGCGCTTGATCTGCGCGCGTTGTTAAACATCTTCGATTACGCAATCAATGCACTGACAAGACATAAAATTTATCCCCTTCTTCAACATATCCCGCTCGTGGCTCTTCTAAAAGCAACCACACCATTAATGTAATCTTGACTCACACGGTTCACACCGCACATCCATTCGATCCATCTACACTACGCATGTAACAAATTAGTGTCAAATTGATTAGCGATTAATTTATAGCAAACATAAAGGGTTATAGATCTGACGAGGATTTAATAATCCTCATTTTATCTTTTATCTATAATTCTTATTATGGGTAAATATGATGTCACATAGTCCCCAGAGATACCCCTTATCTATAAGGGAGAAGCCCAATAAGAGGTTGTAAGTTCTTCTACAATCACCCCACGCTGTAAGTCTTGCTACGACTATATCATGGTCGTAAGTCCTTCATGATCGCTACCGGTCGTAAGTTCTTCTACGACCGTGTAAACTACGACCACTACATAGTTGTAGGTCCTTCTACGATCGCTACACCGGTCGTAAGTTCTTCTCGACGACTGTAAACTACGACCACCTTATAATCAAACTTACAAAGAGTGGGTCTAATTGATTAAGGAATCAACGCAGTCCGCACGCACTATTATTCCGCTTATTAATGGTGTGTAATTATCCCATTATCTCGGAAGATAATTGCCGACGACGTGAAGAAGCCGAGGCGCCGTAATTATCGCCATCATGCGCTCAAGCATCGATTAATTAGGCGCATCTCCGCAGGCAAAACGGCTACTTCTTCACGACTATATAAGGGCATCGATCGAGAGATAAAGGAGGCGAACAAGAGCCACCAAGGAGGAACACAAGTGCTATTCTCTGTAATAGTCTTAGTATTTTACTTGATCATCAAGAATACCATACACACAGGATTAGGGTTATTATTCTCTCCGGAGAAGGCCTGAACCTGTCTAAACATCCCGTGTCAATCCACTCTGCGTGATCTCATCTCTAGGAGACCCCCCGAATCAAACAATCTTTACGTAAGATCGGTTCTAATACACCGACGGTTGGCGCCGACCGTGGGGATCTTCCGGTAATCTCTTGTCAACATACTCTCTTTTTCCAATCTCATGCAATCATGGCAGGAGAATGGAACGAGGAGAACTGGTTTGACTTGGCAGATTACGCAGACGTCGACATGGATGCCGGTTTCGACTATGAACCGAGTGATGCATCCGCTGATGGTGATGTTGCCTTCGGAGATTATTCTCCAGGAAACCATCCCATTAATAGAGTTGAGGAGGGATCCTTATCCCCCACAACAATACGTCCAACAGAGGAGCCATTTCCCTCAAAGGACAAGGGTCAATCCGACCAGGACCGCCCCCAGGAGGACTCACAACGCGACGAGAGTTTTTTCTCCAAATGTTCAAATCCCCTTAAGACGGTCCGACTTGGTAAGTCAAGTTCTGGGAGCCACCATTCCGTGACTCCACCAAAGATCTAGTGATTCTCTCTCGTGGTAACTCCAGAGGGTGGGATCAAGCATGCTTTTCCCGCAAATTCGACCGCCTCCCGCAGATCTCATTTGCGAACGGAGACGCTTATAACCCGGAGTTCCCCTACCGGAGGGATTACTCCAAGTCGCCAGATGGTGTCCTCGAGCACTCCTCAGCGGGAGGCCTCGAGCGCAAGTGAGAATCATCAACGGAGGTCTTCGCCCTTCCCCAAATCGTGGTCACCTCATGGAGGCCGAGATAGGAACACTCCCGAAGATCACACACCGCCCCTCGTGGTAATGGCAAGGGCACCACCGCTGGCGAGAGGACCAACACTGATGAACGCGAGGGAAATCTTCGACATTCTCGCACTCCACTAAGAAGGCCTCAAAACCCGAGGAGGAGGATTTTGATGTCGCCGAAGAAAGAAAATTGCACCCGTAAGAACTTGCTCGGGCGCATTCAACATCACGGAGGAGGTACAAGAACTCCAGACATCAACGACTTGCTCGAGAATCCCACCAAGAGCTTGCTCGAACGCTGTGGATCTCTCTCTTTGTCAAGAGATTACGCAAAGACTTCGAACTGTGATGACAAGATCGAGGTACCTCATCGACAACACTCGTGTAGTCGTAGCAATACGACTTCCTCGCCTACTATCAATCGAATATTTTCACGTAGGAATCGACACGCCATAAGTCGAATCGATTCCTATTCGAGAAATACCTTCGATCACCAAGATCAAGAGCCCCTCAAGAGGTGATCATTCACCACTTCGACAAAGAAATTCACAACGAGTGGAATACGAGGAGTATTCTCCTCGTGAACCGAGGCCTACTACGTAACAGTCACTGCACGGGTATCGTCAGATACGATCACCGGTGACATTAACCCTTCTTTTTACAAAGAAGGCGTCAAGAAGTGATTACCGGATGCCGCATTTTCGCCGACCTTCGAGCGCTTCATTGCCACCTCATTTTCGACCGGTGGAACATGGAGAAATTTGATGGATCTCAAAATCCCATCGAATTTCTTCAGATCTATACAACAAACCGTCCGAGCAGGAGGAGGAGAGCATGTAACGGCGAATTACCTTCCGACCGTGTGCTCGAAGGATCCGCCGATCGTGGTTATTAAACCAACCACTCGAGTCGATCTACTCTGGCAACACCTCTGTGATCTTCTACAGCGAATTTCCAAGGCACATACAACCGCCTCGAAAAGAAGACGACTTGCACCGGATAAAACGTAACAACAACGAGACTTTGCGTCAATTCATCAAACGCTTTAGTCAGTTCGAACTCAATTCCGAAATTTCGATTCCTCTGTGATCGTGGCTTTTAAGCAAGGAGTCCGCAGAGAAGAATAACGGAGGACATTGCTCAATCCTCCCAACATCGCTGTTCAACTCTTCGAGATGGCCGATCGATATGCAAGCGCTTCGAGGCGGTCGAATGGAACAACACTATCGATCGAGAAACATATACTCCTCGAGAGCCGTGAAGTTGGTAAGGATAAAAAGCAAAAAGTCCAAGAAGAAAATAAAAATCAAAACCACAAGCCGCTGGTTCCAAGGAGGTTCTCGCCGTGAAAGATGGAGAGCCCCAAACCACCAAGTCGCACTCGATCAAAGCAAAGGTAAGCGCCCGATCGTAGGAACGACAAACCAAGGTGGTGTCCTTTTCATAAAAAGGAAGGACATGACCTCCATAATCGCCGAAGTTTTCCAAAGAAAGCTCGAGGACTACTACAACGGAAAGCACCACTCCCTACTCTCGAAAGGTAGGACATACGAGTGTCCAAAAGTCGCTTGGATGATGAGGAGATGCCATTCCAAGATCCGCAACATACCGTTGAGCACATCTACGGAGGATCATCGGCATACGACTCCAAACGACAACTTAAAGCTGCCGGACGAGAGGTAAATTCAATACATACTCCTCTCGTCAATAAATTACCAAGTGGTCGGAAGTTACCATCTCTTTTGAGAAGGATGACCGCCCAATCACTACGAGTCGATCGTGTCGATATCCGATTGTGGTCGAACCCACCATCAACAATCTGTCGGGTCAATCGAGTCTTGGTTGATGGTGGCAGTTCTTTGAACATATTATTTACTAAAGCCCTGGACGAGATGCAAGTACCGAGGACAAAGGTAAGGCCGGTACGATATTCCTTTCATGGAATCGTCAGGGTCTTCACCAAACCTATTGGCCAAGTTTCTCTTCCTTTAACATTTGGCTCACCAAGTAATTTCGTGACGAGAAAGTCTCCTTTGATGTGGTCGATTTCGATCACGGCATATAACGCCATACTCGGACGACCAACTTTGGCAAAATTCTTAATGGCTACTCATTACGGGTATCAATGTCTTAAGATGCCAGTCCCAAAGGAGTGATCACCATTCAGCAGACAAAAGATGGCGTATAGTCTGCGGCCGTCGATCCCTCGAGATGGTTGGTCAAATACCAACCCAAGATGAAAGTCACCTTCGACTAGCAAGTCGAAGCCTCAAAGTCGCACCAAAGCCGAACGACCAAGTCAAAGAGGTTCCTCCGACGCAGAAGAACCCTCAAGATCGCTCGACGGGAGACTTCCACCCCAAATAGGAAGACGCCTCATTACCTTCCTCCGAGCTAACGCAGATGTCTTTGCGTGGCAAGCATCCGACATGCCCGAGTCCCTGTGGAGGTGATCGAGCACAAAGCTAGCTTTACGGCCTGATAAAGTACTTGTAAAACAAAAATTACGGAGATTTGCCCCTGATCGACGAGATGCTATTAAATCAGAGTTGGATAAGCTACTTAAAGCAGGCTTTATAAGAGAAGTCAACCACCCGAGTGGTTGGCTAACCCCTGTAATGGTCAAAAAGTCAAACGGCAAATGGCGTATGTGCGTGGACTTTACTGATCTTAATAAAGCTTGTCCAAAAGATGATTTCCCTTTACCTCGTGACGATCACCGGTTGATTCAACCGCAGTTGTGAGATATTAAGTTTTTAGATGCATATTCGGATATCACGGATCAATATGTGTTTAAACGATGAAGAAAAGACCGCATTCATTACTCCATTTGGTACCTTTTGCTATGTCAAAATGCCATTTGGTCTAAAGAATGCGGTGCTTCTTTTCAACGCTGATGCAATCGACTTTTCATCTCAATTAGGCCGAATTTGGAAGCCTATGTTGATGATCTAGTCGTAAAAAGCATTAAGAGACTTAATCATATCACCGACCTACAAGAAACATTCGACAACCTCAGAAAGCACCGCTTAAAACTCAATCCAGAGAAGTGTGTGTTTGGAATTTCTTCAGGAAAATTGCTTGGATTCCTAGTATCCGAACGAGGAATCAAGCAAATCTGAAAAATAAAAGCCATCCTCCGGATCGCCCTCCAAACACAAAAAGGAAGTCCAAAACTCACTGGGTGCATGGCGGCTTTAAGTCGTTTCATCGCACGACTAGGAGAAAAGGACTACCTTTTTTAAACTTCTCGGAGACATGAAGGTTTTGAGTGGTCGAACGAGGCAAACGCTGCTTTCGAGGATGTCAAGAGGTATCTTTCGAGTGCTCCTGTTCTGTTTCTCCAAAGCCCGAAGAGACCCTCTTAATTTACCTAGCCGCCACGCCACAGGGAAGAAGCGCAGGTATTAGTCGTAGAACGTGAAAACGTACAACGACCGGTTTACTACGTCAGCGAAGTTTTACACGGGCCTAAGGAGCGTTACCCTCAGGTCCAAAAACTTCTATATGCCCTCCTCATGTCTTCGAGGAAACTGCGGCATTATTTTCAGGCGCACAAAATAGTCAGGCTGCCCGAGTTTCCTTTGGGAGCAATCCTCCATAATAAGGAAACAGCGGGACGCATGGCAAAATGGTCAGTCGAACTTGGGGAGTTCGACCTCCATTTCGTGTCCCGAACGGCCATAAAATCCCAGATCTTGGCAGACTTTGTCGCCGAATGGACAAATCTGAACTGCTTCAGATCCCGATCGATTCCCACGACCGCTGGATGATGTACTTTGACGGGTCACTTACTTTAAGTGGCTCGAAATGGGTCGGGTGGTCCCGGTATCTCCTACCGGAGAAACCTTAAAGTATGTCATACAATTAAACTTTCGTGCTACTAACAATGTAGCAGTACGAAGGTTTGCTAGGTGGCATACGAGCTGCGAAAGCACTCTCAATTCGTCGACTACTCGTGAGAGGAGACTCTCAACTAGTCGTGAATCAAATCGGAAAGAGTACCAATGCACTAACTCAACAATAGCTCGGTACTTATCGAAGCACGTAAGCTAGAAAAACATTTTTAGGTTTCGAGGTACAATTTATCCTCGAAGGATAATTTCTCGCAGACCAACTTGCTCGGATGGCTTCTTCCCGATCCACGCACCAAAGGAGTTTTCTTGGAGCAACTCTAAAACCGCCTCTCAGTCGAAGAACCGAAACACCTCCTCTTGAGATGGCCTCATTAGATTACGAAGATACCGGATGACTCCCATCTACGAATATCTTTACAAGGGTTCCAGACCAAGAAGATCTTGAGGCGGTCGCTTATCCCAAAAGCCAAAATGTATACTTTGGTTGAGGGAGTCCTCTATAAACGAGGAACCTAAGGGATACTCATGCGATGCATTCCGCAAAACGAAGAATAACACTCCTTCATGATATACACAAGGCATCTCGTGGGACGCATGCTTCCTGCTGAACATTAGTTGGTAAAGCCTTTCGACAAGGTTTCTCTTGGCCTACACTCATGCGATGCTAAGGAGGTGGTTAAAAGTGTGTCCAGCCAATTCCATGGTAGATGATACACCAACCAAATCAAGCATTACAAACAATACCTCTTTCTTGGCCTTTTGCACTGGGGCTTGATATCCTAGGACCGTTTCCCAAAACTCCAGGAGGTTTCAATTCCTTTTGTGGCTATTGACACGCTCACAAAATGGATCAAAGCCAACTCAGAATCGGATAACAACTAAGCAAAGAAA
Source organism: Hsuehochloa calcarea (assembly GCA_036346395.1). Lineage (NCBI taxonomy): Eukaryota > Viridiplantae > Streptophyta > Magnoliopsida > Poales > Poaceae > Hsuehochloa > Hsuehochloa calcarea. The sequence goes on along the minus strand of JAYEVG010000030.1, from coordinate 147,818 downwards.
AGGTTCATGATGAGAAGCGTAATTAGTCGATTTGGAGTTCCGAGCCTGATAATTACGCATAATGGTAAACACTTCGCAAGTGCAAAATTTGAGAATTTTGCGACGACTTGGGCACCAAGTTATGCTATGCTTCATTGCACATCCCCAAAGCAATGGGGCGCTCGAACGTGCAAACGGCCAAATAATGCGAGGAATTAAAACTCGAGTCTTCGACCCGACTTGTTAAGCTCGGGGCTTGGGTACAAGAATTACCTTCCATATTATGGGCGCTCAGACGCGACCACCAATCGAGCAACAGGAGAAACACTATTTTTCTAGTTTTGAGCCGGCCATGCTTCCTCCGAGCTAAAATTGCGGTCGACACGAGTTGAAACCTTCAACAACTCGGATCAGAACAACTTCGAGCAGATGACATTAACCTACTCAAGAGAGGAGAAACCTAGCCTTAATCCGTTCGCGCCTACCAACAAGCCTGCGCAGATATTATAATCGTAAGGTCCAACCTCGCGACCTTCTTGTAGGTGACTTGGTATTGAGGCTCGCAATCCAAGTCTAATCGAATAAACTTTCCCTAAATGGGAAGGTCCTTACACAAAGGTCGAAGTAACTTTCGGCGTGGCCTGCACGACTAGCAATGGAAGATGGACATGTTCTCTCAAACTCTTGGAACATCGACCCGCCACATAAATTCTATGTGTGACCAGTTCCTCAAGCAATAAAAGTCCGAGTTCTTTCTACCTCTTTTGCCTTATTTTTAGTGCTTTTTAATCTTTCGACTATGATATGAAAACACCCGCTTTTCTTTACACCGGCCGAAAAGCGAGAAACGCTATCCGGTCGAAACTTCTCCTCTCGCATGTGGTTCTCGCCCACTAGAAGGAATTTCCTAGCATCGACTCGTTACTCATTTTTGCCGCCAATACAAAGAGCTCGGTTTTATCTAGTCGTAATGTTATCAAAGCCAACTCTCTCAATCTTAGTCTATTTTTTCCAAGAAATTCAAAAATATTCTAAGTAGAGTGCACTTTCTTACATTTGTTCGACCACATTTGGTGCACTCGATTTGTTTTAATCGGTCGAAGGAAGAGACACACCTAGTCGAAGTCTTTCCTCTCTGCATGTGGTCCCGCCACTAGAAGGAAACTTCCTAGTGTCGCCGCCTCCTACTTTTGCTCTTCGGAAAAGACTTATCAAGTCCACCAAAAAGGACGAACAAATGACTAAAGTACTCTAAGACGTTTGCTTAACTCAAGTTGCTGTTCTTGGTTTGATTAAACTAGTCGGAGATGGGAACATCACCTAGTCGAAGCCTTCCCTCTCTGCACGTGGTCCTGCCCACTAGAAGGAACTTCCTAGTGTCGAGTCGTTTCTACTCTTTTAGACCAGTGCTTGACAATCGTAACAAAAGCTATAAGTTAAATAAACCTCTCTTTGTTTTCAGAAACCCCATTTTTAAACACTATTTATTTAGATTGTCTAAACAATCTAAGCAAATAGTCGGGGGCTAGGATAAAGTTATTAATTTGACTTCAATTCTTAGTCTTTCATTCGTTTATTATCTTTTGAGTTACTAACTACTCGACAAGATGATTTTCAGGAAATGAAGCGGATCATATATTACTCATTAACAAAAATTGTCTGCCTTACAAGGTAGTTACAAAATTACTCTGAAGGGGGAGAGCCTAGCTGCATTTCCTCCGCCACCTTTTTACCAATCTGATCAGATTTCCTCAATCGAGACGACTTGCCTCGATTCGGAGACGATCAAGTCGGCTTCAATTGGTTTAACATTAAGGCGGGGGTCTTGAGCTTTAAGTTTCGCCAAAGCGTAACTTACTGCAGCTTCGACTGCTTCCCTTATTGATTCAGCTTGATTAGTCTTCAGAGTGGTCACCATTTCTTGCAATTTTCCGACTTGTTCCCCAATGGTACTTGTGTAAGCAGCTATGGTATCTTCTCGAGGAGTTTTTCCCTCAGAATGTAGCTCATTAAGCACATTGTTCAGGAGAGTGATGTTGCCTTGAAGACTAGTCTTCATTGACTCCATCTCCTGTTGGGTACAAGTCGAAGGCTCGCGAAGCTTCTTGTTTTCGACCACTTGTTCTGAAAAGAATAATATCGGTCAAACAAAGATATACTTCTAGAGGAAGATAACACAAAGATAATTATAGGTAAAAGCTTTTCTTACCTACTAATTGAGAATCCAATTTCTTGACCTCTTCTCGATGGGAAGCAATAGTTTCACATGCTTTTGCTCCCATGCTCGATGTCCTCTGATTCATCTTAGCAATGCGACGGACTCATTGCAGATTAAGGTCTTTGCTTGGATTTCAGCCTCGAGGCTTCTCAATTGGGCAGCAATTTCTGAACAAGAAATTGGCATTAGAAAAGGGAAAATACTCAAAAAAGAATAACAGGTAAAGATTTACTTACCTGTTAATCGAGTTCTAAAACCCTCGAGTTCTTGATCCTTATTCGCGTAATGCGGAAAACTCTGAATAACCAAAGATTTTTCTTGAACTTGATCCGAGCTTCCATCTCTTTTTCTTTATCCGAGAAGAAAGGAGGGTCGAGTAAAGGTTAAAGATCAAAAGCAGTCTTAAGTTCGTAACTTCATCGCTTATTTTTCTTGCAATCTTTTAGATCTGAGACAGTCTCTCGAAGTCTATCCGAGAGAACTAATACTTCATTCCTTAGCCTCCTCGACTCCTCTTTTTCATAGTCGAGCGAGTCACCTAAGGTCTTGAATCATTGTTTAACCTACAAAGGACGAGAGACGGAGATAAAAATCAGTAGAATGGTTGTGAGTACTTCTACAACCACCGACCTAGTCGTAAGTTTTTCTGCGACTAAGATATGGTTGTAAGTCTTTCTCGACCACTACCTAGTAGTAAGTAGTCGTAAGCTTTTTACGACTAATACTTTGTCATGAGTTTCTTCCATGACCATTCTCGTAAAACATTTTACGAATATTTAAGTCGAAAAACAACTATGAATGATAAGTGACTTACCACCTCTCGCCTCTGCAGAGTAGTTCCTTCTCTTGTCTTAGTTCTAAAAGTTGTCGATGATACTCACCGACAACAACAATTTGCTCTAGAGCTTTACGCAAAAAGAAAACAAAGGAGAAGAGAAGGAAAGTCACATATATAAGTATTTTGAAGATACTTACATTCATAGTCGTCCTAGCAAACATCGAATATACAAGGTCCGGGTCTTTGCGACTTATCTATCCTCGCGACTTTGTCCCACCACACCTTCTCGAGGCGCTCGTTGTCAAAAGTATTCTCGGTGTTGGGAATATCTTTGGGATGGGGAACTTCGGTCACGAGATTTGTGCGTAAGACCCTACGACGGAGGCAGGGCCCAAAGAAGTCACCAAGTTGAAATTTTCTCCTTCGGTTACGTGATTTCTCTTTGGGTAGGGAAGGAACGCCTCCTCGATTTCCTTCCCAGGCGGTGCAGTGTCGGTCACCACCTTGACGAGGCTTCCACAACCGCCTCTGTTGTTTCTACGACTTCGATGGTCGTGGCGGCCACCGCACAAGAATACCGCTACCTCAAGAGTCGTGTTACGACTTCAGCAGATGTGGGAGACACTCAGGAGTCTCGACTTCATCGCCACAGGCCAAGGGTGATGTTGACCACCTCCATTGCTATCTCTCCGATGGTGAAGGGATAGCAATGGACTTCTCAACAAGCATTCCTGGGTGAAGGAGTCGGATCAAATAAAGAAAAGCAAATCAGTTGTGAAAAGAAAAAGGTAAATGTCGTTCTTACACTTCAAGACATTTCACATACCTCGCACTCTGGTCTTAACCAGAATTTTGGAGCAATCCTCCCAACGGAGGACCTTTTCTTCTCCACGACCACGTGCGGTCGAGGTTCAACAATTGGCTCGGCTCGACCACGTCCGTCGTAGAGTTTGAACAGAACCAGAGCTCGGTTTCTCGATCTTACGGATGGACGAGATCGGTCTCGACCATTCCGTATAAAGATCGCCTCGATTGCGAGTTGTCTTGATCAAACATCGTCCTTCATAAAGACACAAAATCCTTCCGGTTCTCCTTTCAAGTTGCTTAATAAAACTAGGAGTGGCACAAACTGCGAAAGATTCCGTGTCATAATAGAAGGGTACCTTAGCCTTGCGAGGTTTGCGCTTGAGAGGTTCAACCGCTTCAACCTCCTCGGCCGGCGAATTCGCGCCTCGGCTTGATTCAACTACAATGCCGCAGCCTTGTAGAGGGTTTGGTCGAAAGACCGTAACTCGAACTTGCTCCCCCTTGTCTGCAGATTTTACAAGTCGGCGTCTCTTGAGGAGGAGCCGAGTCTTTGTCTTTCGACAACCCGCGCCAATAGTCATCGAATGACTTCTTCGTCGTCTGGCGATTTTCCATGCCTACTTTACGTAAAGCAAAGCAGAAAAGAAGAATCACTAATTAGTCGTAAGTTATTCTCGACTAGTACTAAGTCGTAAGTTTTTCTCGACTTTTTCTTGATTGTAAGATATTCTACGATCACCATTAGTCGTAAGTATCTTCTACGACTATAAAGTCCTAAAGAAAGAATCGATTTACGATTACCTTTAGGCGCTCTATCCTTTCATCTGCGGACAAAACCGCAATGACTTGAGGAACCGCCCCTCGAGTGGCGGGGACTTCTCACGAGATGAGTCGACTGAGTCAACCTCGGCTGTGAAAGATCTGTAATAAGCAGATAAAAATATTAGACAAGGTTGAGAAAGACCAAGCGGAGAGTTAAGTCGACAATTGCTTACCGTCCTCGTAGTCTCGGTGGCGTCTCCTCTCCCTGAGTACCTCCACATAGGAGATGCTCGTTTCTTCAGAGGACTAATTCGGCGTGTGATGAAATCCTTCACCACATGCCATCCGGTCAGCCCTTCTTCCTTTAAGTCCTTAATGGCTTGAATATAAGGGCTAATCCTACCGATATCTTCGGTTGAATCCCATGAAGATTTCTTTTCAGCAGCCTTCCCCACGAAAGAAAGGCTGTCTTCAGAGGTGACCTTCCAGTAGAACCACCTCTTCCTCCAGCTCGGCCACGAAGACCGAGTGAAACTCTGAATGTACTCCTTCGACTTCGAGTCGTGGAGCTTGAACCACGACTTCGGCGATTCGGTTTGTCGAGCCATCCCATAATAATATTGGAACAGCTCGAGATCCGCCGGAATCCCAGTACGCCTCGCACAGATACACGAACACACTTAACATGGTAATGGAATTGGGACCTAAGTTCACCAATTCCACCCCAAAGTGTTCGAGTACTCTTCAGAAGAAAGGGGTGGGCAGGCAATCGAAGGCCGCACTCACAATACGTTTGGAAGACGGATTTGCCCATTTTCCCGATGGCGATCTTTGCCCGATAGTGGAATCCACTTCACGAGCCTTCTCTGAATCTTCCCAACATCGACCAAAATCTTGATCTTAGCCGCATCCATCTCCGATTCCTCCCATTCAGAAACTCTCTTGGCCATTTCGCTTAGAAGCAAGAAGTTTTTTTTGGGTTGGCGGCGGAGAAGATGAAACCTAGTCGAAGACGGAGAAAGCAAGAGCTCGAAGAACAGCGGAGTGATTTGGGGGAAAGGTAAAAACCCAAGTCTACCTCTGGTAAGTTTTATAACCAAGACGATCTCCGCCGCCGAAACCGTCTCGGCTATAGGCCTATGAGAGATGGTTGTACCGCTTCGGGAACCGCTTCATCGGACAAGTCTATGAGAACCGGTTGCAATTCCCCAGATGGTCCGTTCGAGAAAAAATAGGTACGTATTGTCACCTCCAAGCAAAATTACTTTCTTGACCAAGTCTTTCTAGTCGAAGGAAGTATCAATCGGAAGAGTTTTTCTCCGATTCCCCTATTACGACTATCAGACGGTCGTAGGGGTTTTTTATGACTTTTTGATAGTCGTAAGCAACCTTCCTGACCAAGCAAATTTCTGGTCAAAGTAGCACTCAAATGTCGAAGAGTTTTTTCCTTCGACTAACATTCTACGACATTCTCAAGGTCGTAAGTCCATTTACGAAACCTTTACCAAGTAAGTTATTTTCACTTGAAGCTGGGGGGCTAGATGACGAGGATTTAATAATCCTCATTTTATCTTTTATCTATAATTCTTATTATGGGTAAATATGATGTCACATAGTCCCCAGAGATACCCCTTATCTATAAGGGAGAAGCCCAATAAGAGGTTGTAAGTTCTTCTACAATCACCCCCACAGTTGTAAGTCTTGCTACGACTATATCATGGTCGTAAGTCCTTCTGCGACTGCTATCTGGTCGTAAGTTCTTCTACGACCAGGTAAACTACGACCACTACATAGTTGTAGGTCCTTCTACGACTGCTACCTGGTCGTAAGTTCTTCTACGACCAGGTAAACTACGACCACCTTATAATCAAACCTACAAAGAGTGGGTCTAATTGATTAAGGAATCTGAACGGTCTGCACGCACTATTATTCCGCTTATTAATGGTGTGTAATTATCCCATTATCTCGGAAGATAATTGCGGACGGCGTGAAGAAGCCGAGGCGCCGGTAATTACTGCCATCATGCGCCCGTTACTGGATTAATTAGGCGCATCTCCCGCAGGGCAAAACGGCTACTTCTTCACGACTATATAAGGGCATCGATCAGAGAGATAAAGGAGGGCGAACAAGAGCCAGTCAAGGAGGAACACAAGTGCTATTCTCTGTAATAGTCTTAGTCTTTTACTTGATCATCAAGAATACCATACACACAGGATTAGGGTTATTATTCTCTCCGGAGAAGGCTGAACTGCCTAAACATCCGTGTCAATCCACTCTGCGTGATCTCATCTCTAGGAGACCCCCCGAATCAAACAATCTTTACGTAAGATCGGTTCTAATACACCGACAAGATCGTTACCCTCGGAGCTCACGAAGAAAATATCTAATATCTCTCGATAATCCCTACCTCTCGACACCGATATCTATCTCAATTGAACAATCATGCAACCCAAATATAGGCATCATCTCATACAACACTTATTAACCTAAAATACCGGAACAAGTAAATGCAATATTGCTTGACCCAAACCCCACCGTCTTCGTGAACCGGTGTGTAAATTTTATTTTTTTTAAGCCAATTAATTATCCTAACTCAAAATTTAGTGATTATTAGACCTAATTCAATTTTATTAAGTTACCACTCCTAAGTCAAATTTTAGTTCATTAGTTATAAGGGAAACCATTATTCAAAACTAAGATTTGCAGGGTTAATATTATTTATTCCAACATTGACGGTGCAAGATCGATCATGTGCTAAATCTTTGTGTCATCCTCAAAGATCACCTAAAAATAGCAACAAAAAAACAAGGGTGCATAAGTCCAAGACTCAAAGAAGTATGTAATAAATCAATAGTAACAACACCATTCTCAATATTCACAGCTAGCATCTACACTATCTTTTCTCCTTTCTTTTAGTCAATGCATTAACACACAATACAATGCCAAGTCCACAAGCATCTCCAAGCTCATACCAAGATTAGAGGAGGAGCGCAGTTGGAGGAGCTAGGGCGGGGAAGTGGCGCTGGAGCGGTAAACACAATGCGGTCTTGGTGAGGATGTCTCGGCTCAATTTATATGAAGCACAGGAAATCACAGACGGTTCTATTTTCAGAACCGTCTGTGATAATTAGAACCGTCTGTGATAGTAAATCTGTGATATCACGAGCGGTTACGATATTACATGACGGTTATTATTGGGAACCGTCGCGATAATTACTATCACGAGGCGGTTCACAATAACAACCGTCTGCGTGATAGGCTCGCCGCGCTAAAACAAAGCTCAGACAGACCCATACGAGGCGGTTCCAAAGGAACCGTCTGTGATAGGCCGTCTGCTATAGCCTCTTTTGTAGTAGTGCATACATGATATAGGTCACTTTAAATTAACATCAAACAGCTATCTATCACATTACTAGTTAGGGTCTGCAGCACCTAAGTAGTACCAGCAGCGCGCTGTCCATGACCAAGTACCCGGTCGCTGTGCCTGACACGGAGAAGGTTGCCGAGGAGCTCGCCCTCTCGTCCCTGGGGGACGGACACTTCTGCACGTTGAACTATTCGACCAACGGTTCGCCCAGGGATAATCCCTTGGCAGACCAGGCCTCCGACGTTGAGAACCCCTATCGAATGGAGGAAGCGCTGCCGATCACGGCCTCCGAGGTTATAGCATCTGACAAACTAGCGGAGCAGGTGATTTGAGGTTTGCGGCTCATCTGGGTGCATTTGATTTCCCGTCCCTTGCCGGTGCTTTCGCCTTATGATCGAGTAGCATTGATCGGTAAGCACCTTGATTCTGCATTGATCTTTAGTCGTTTCCTTGCTACTAGTAGTAGCTTCCTTCATCTTTAAATTTTGCATGTTATTTGACAAGGGCGCAACTAAAGCAAAACATATACAACGTTATCTCCTCTTCGTGGGGAGAGAGAGATTGCGGAAGGACAGTAAGTATAGGAGAGAGATTACAGAAGAACAGAAGTGTAGTTCGAAATATAAGAAATATCACTGTGAATAGTATGCAACATTTTTATTCTACAAATGCAATATTTTTTCCAACAGAGTGTAACATTTTTTCAATGAGTTGCAATATCTCAAAGAATAGTATGCAACATTTGTTTCAATGGGTCGTAATATTTTTTTTTTCAATATGTCGCAACATCAACATCAGAACTCCAGAATCATCAAAACAAAGCATCTGGACGTTGAAATTTTTGTAACATCACCATGAACTATATGCAATATTTTTTTTTCAATGGGGCGCAACATTTTTTTCAACGGGCCGCAATATCTCAAAGAATAGTATGCAACATTTGTTTCAACGGGTCGTAATATTTTTTTCAACGAGACGCACATTTCACAGATGCAACATTTCAGCATCTCAAAACCAAAAAGAGGAAAATCTCCAACAAATCAAACACAAAAAATACGCCACAAGATCTGGGCAGCTCGGCGTTGTAGCCGGACGAACGTGGTCAGTGGTATGCATCAGCGTCACCGTGTCACCTCCTCTATTTCCACTCCAGATAGTTGTCGTGGATTCCTCCCTCCTCCCCTATACCCTCTTTTGCAGTGACACATCATTATGCATGAAGAGTTCATCACCCTGAACTAGATAGAGTCTGCAGTGCCTCTCATTCCTGGATCCTCCCCCGGATTGCTGCCGTTTTGGAGATGAAGCTAGGAGGACATAGGGGATGAGAAGGAGAGGTGTGAGAGGAGTATTGGGAAAAATCAGAGGCTCTAGTAGGCGGATAGATCCATGAGGGAGAGCTTAGCAGAGAAGGGAAGAAGAGGCATGGAGCTAAAGAGAGAGTTCAGAATGAGTGGATGGTGTTTGAATCTTGGGTGATGTGGATGGATAAGAGACCGTGGGAGTGAAACGTCAGTCTGCGTTGTTCTTGTTCTGGAGATAAGGAACGAGTAGAGATAAGAAATGAGTGGTAACTGGTGAGAGAGGTATATGGGCAGGTGGGGAAGTGAAAGTGAAATGAGTTAGGATACGTGTTCGATTTTTTCCTTTGCTTTGTACGTATGTGTCGTAGCGTTTTCCTTACGACAAACACTTCAACACTCTCCAAAGAAGGTTTTTCTTATAAAAGAAAACGGGGTACGATTTTTCAGCAAATTGAGTCTAGTTTACATCCGTCCACTACTCCACTATTATCGTTGCAGCTTTTATTATCTGTGAGAAAGATTTACTTTGCTTCACGATTTGTGCATTTTGGTTCTCACAAGAGAAAAATCACTGTTCTGAGTAAACTCATTTCGGAAATGCACCTTAACTTTATTGATACTCAACATTCACGAACAACATGACAATTCACTTGAACAATGTATCAGTTTCCGTTTTACAGCAATAGCTATGGTCCAATGCAAGTACTACAAGTGTACAACACAAATCACACTATGCAATTAGAGAACACACCAATGATCAATGCCTTCCTGCTTCACAACCCTGCACAGACATGCTAGTGTACACACTACACGATCTACAGTGTGTAAGTATTGCTCCGGGTTACAAGTCTTCAGGCGATAAATCAATCAGCTGTTCATCGCCACAACACACAACACAGAACTCTGCAACCTTTTCACGCTGTACCATTGCGCTTCTCCTTCCTCCATTCCCATGGCTTCTGCGGATTTGACGACGCCCACAAGCCCTTGCGGCCAGCCTGTGCCTGCTTCTCCCACTGACAAATAAAAAAGGTTTTCTTTCACAACTTTGCACGCATAATTTCATATAACTTCAGAGTGTTTCATGCTCTTTTTTAGTCAAGTGATCAATGCGTATGCCGTCGATTAGTACTTGTACTACTTTACCTTGGCCAGCTCCGGGCGTTGATCATAGGCAGTGTAGTGCCATGCAAACCCTTTCTTCAACATTTGCTCCTATCCAGAAAGCAAGAGGAAAATTATATCTTTTTATACTTATAAAATAGTTGTAGACATTCAAGAAAAACATAACTGTTTCAGTACGTACCATCAGCTGAAACATTTTGACAGTTCCTTGTAGAATGCATAAGCACAAGTTTAATAAACTTCGCTTCTATTCTGTCCAACATCTATGCTAGTCATGACCCTAAGTTACACTCCACTTGCTGAATTACAAGAACACAGTTGCAAGCGAAATGACTTAAATTGTAATACTAAAGTTGCTCATGAAAGCCAGCGGCACGTGGTGCTAAAATGTTGCAGTTCTTTCTAAGCTGCTTCCGGTTATACTAGTCTCCGCATTGTATTCTAAAGATGCATGTCAGTGCATTCTTACCTGCACAAATACCCCACATTGTATTCTAAAGATGTATGGAAGTGCATTCTTACCTGCACAAATACCCCATAGCAGTAGATATCTCCGACGCATCTACCATACCGGTCATCATCATAGGCGTAGATCTTTAAGCTCTTTCCCTGCACCAGGTTCGCCAGCGCCTCTTTTGCCTCCTTGCCGTACGGCATTGAACTCTCCGGTGCATCAATCCCCCTGCATTTCATTTCATTTCATCTGGCTACATCAAAATTGCAGGGAAAAAATGGCAGGATTTACTTATTGATCATTGATCAAGTAGTAGCACAAACCTTAGTCTGATCCTGTACTTCTTAGCGAGCACTTCTTCGCCTCTCCCGTTAGGAACTTGCCTACATTAAGAAGTTTCAGAAATTGTCACAACATGACATGAACATAACTGATCGATGTGAACATTTAAGTGACCTATATCCTGCATCCACTATGATCTTCTGCAGCGCGTCAGCCTTCTGGTAGTTCTTGACCGCCCGCGCCTTCGTCCGCTCCGCCGCAGCTTTCTGCACTTCATGGGGCACATTGCCGGACTCACGAGGGTCAGCCGTGTCAGCGTAAACAGTGATCGTGTCGCCGTCGGCCACAGCCTTTGCATCCACCTAAGAAACTAGCCGGCGCATTTGTTAGTCAATCAATACTCAATAGCCTTTACAAACATGAAACATGAGAAAAGAAAGAGACAGCAGTCTCACCGGGAGCGTGTGCAGCTCATACTTGACGCCTTCAGGTTTGTGGGTGGGAGTAGTGTGAGCCGCAGGAGCAGCTGATGCTGCATTTGGATGCGGAAGGCCATAGAAAGCCAAGAAGCCCTGGACAACATAAGCAGGCATCCATATTTACAGACTTACAAATTACAGTGCACCACATTGTGACTTTGATAGAACTATGTTTCGGAATTTCAGAGCGGTACCTCAACGTCTGCTTTCTGGTGATTCTTCAGTGTCTGCACGACGAGGCGCGCGGCTTCCTCCGGCGTCCTCGGAGTCGGCCTGGCTTTCTTCCATGCCACTAGCAGCTTCTTGTACCTTCATCAGCACCGGAACTTTAATTTTAGCACGACAACATATTTCAAATTTTCAATCACAACGAGTTGTTTGTACTGTTCTTGTCATGCTGCAATCTGTGCTCACTATTAATTTCAGGAAATCCCTCTGTGCCTACTGTCAATTACTCGAAGCATTTATAACTGCTAGTTTTACTGAATTCTTCCTTGCCTAATTTAGCAATAGCTATGATTTTTTCGAAGACGAGCAATAGCTATGATACTAATTAACTCTACTGACATCTCAACCAATTATTGTAGTTAAATCTCGTAGCTGCTCCTTTACTGGATTACTCTTCCGCCAACAAATTCAGCAAATGCTAATTTCTTTCATCCCTTTCTTCTCTCAAACGTCACTTTCACAGTTTCACACGTCGAATCTGTAGCATCGACGGCAACTATTTCTTGATCTTTCACAACCTCACCAGTTTATTTAATTTACAGCTCGAAACAAGAAGGAAGAACAAGAAAAGAAAATCGAATTACCAGTTAGCCTGCGCTTTCTTGGAGGAGACCACATGCCTGCTCAGCCCTTCCGGAACCTTAACATTAATCACGCACAAATCCCCAAATTAAACAAACGGTTAAGCTCGCAATTAACAGCAACATCAAAAACAACCGCAGCAGCAGCGGCGGCGGCGGCGCAATCAATAATTGAGCTCACCTGCGAGGCGGCCTCGAAATGGAGGATGTCGCGGCCGAGCGCGGCGACGGCGGCGTGCACGCCGTGCGGCTGCAGGGCGTGCTCCGACGACGGGGAGCAGAGGCCGCACAGGAACCTGTATATGCTGTTCCCCATGGCCCGACGCCGCCGCTACGCTCCTCTTCTCGACGCCGTGAGATGGGTGTCTGTGCGGAATCCGCTTCGGGATTTGAAAATTTTTTCCGGCGGTTTTTGTGTGGATCTGTGGAACGTAGAGCTGCGTGTGTATGTGGCCGTTTTGGAATCGCGGCTCCCTTCACAAGGGAAAAGTAAGGGAAGCCGGTAAGCTGTCGAGTTGAAGCGAGATTTGGCGCGTGGAGGGCGGTGATTGGCCGTGGGGCGGCGTCCGGACAGTGGAGCCAACTGACTCTGACTGGCTGCGTCGGATTTATCGTCGAGCGAGGTTGGGTTTAGACGCGTGTAGCGCTTGATTACTCAGCGTCCCCCGAGTGCTCCGCGGCATATTTATTATTATCTCCTAGTTATTACGCTGAGAGAGGGATAAGACAAATCACATAGCGATTCTCAATGAAAGACGTGAAATAAAACATAATACATTAATCTACTCTAGTTAACATGTAGACTCATTTCAAAAAAAAATTATAAAATATAAATATTGGAGAGTATGCTAGCGACTATATATTAAAGATGTTATCTATAAAATATAAATATACTCTAGTTTTTTTTACTGGCAGTCATTCGTGAACGAAATTTTTCGGTGGGGTGATACCTTTTCTTTTTTTGGAGAGATCGATGAGACGTTTCTTGCTCAATGATTTATGGGTCTGGGAAATGTCATAGATGTATAGTTGGGCCTTTCGGCTGTTCCAGCAGGGTTTCTGATAGAGAAACCTTCGCCATGGGCGGAGTCCCAAATGTATGGATTCCAATTCCATGGTCATTTATTTTCGGAGCCCAACAAGAACGAGTATTTCCTGAGTAGAGTTGCATAAATGACACGGTTGCACGAGCAAAAATAGTTCTATGCGAATAAATTAACAAAAATGATAACTCAAGATGCACGACAACAGGCCTACTATGCAGTAGGCCACGTAGCAGACTTCCATTCGACGGCAGTCGGCCTGCTACGCGCCTCACCGAGCAGCAGGTGACGTGTGTAGGGACAGGCCGGCCGCCGTCGAATGGGGGGAGCCCGTCACACCTGTTTCCGTGTATTTTGAGTGCGGTATGAGTGCTATTTTGCTAAATTATTTGTGAAAAAGATTATTTTTGCTATTTCGATTAAAAAAAACAAAGCAAATGAACCAAAAACTCTCCTAATTACACTTGTTTCATCTCTGTCTCCTGAAGTTCTGTCTCGAGTTCTTTTTGATGTGTATGTGGGTCGCTTTAGAGCGCATGTTCGCTTCTCAATCGAGAGTTAGGATAATGCAAGTTACAATGCAACTAGCCACCGTACAAAAGAAAGATCTTTCTGTTGCAGCCTATTTTTATTAAGGTGAAGAGTCTCGCCGATAACCTTGCAGCCGCAGCCGCGGGATAGCCTAGCCTCTACGTGTAGAAGAAACTATTTCTTACATGTTGGCCGGATTGGACTCAGATTATGACACGTCTGTTAAACATTTGGGCTGAACCAATCGGTCTGAATGAATGATATGCTATGCACATCTCCTCGGCTACGAGATGCCACGGGAACAACACAATGATGTGCTTCAGGTCTCCGGTTCCTTTAGCTAACACGGTGGCAAAAGGCTACTGTAAGGGTGTTTTTACCTCTGACAACAAGGTGTTTCTTGAGTTCCATCCTAACATCTTTCTTGAAGGCTACTGTAAAGGTGGGCTCTACATGATACCTTCATATTCCCATGCACCGCACAAGCATGCTTTCCGCAGTGCCAAGCTGACATCTGCAGAATGGCACCATTGCCAGATTTTTTTAAAATATATATATATATATATATATATATATATATATATATATATATATATATATATATATATATTATTTTAATTAATAATTACAAAATTAAATAGTCATTTTTTTTTAAAAAAAAGCATCCTATTGCCTTTTGAAACAACGACAGGAGCCTATTGCCAGATGAAATGGCGACATGTGCTATGTCGCCACCCTGTCGCTGGGAATACTCATGTTGCCATTTCATCTGGCGACAGGGGGTGATCAGTACCATATCGCCCTAGGGTCCACCGTATAAAACCCCCCGATTTTCTCCCCCCAACCTCATTCCAATCGAGAGAAAAAGAGCAGAGAAGGAGAGGAGGAGAAGAGGAAAATTGAGTGGCGAAACGCTACCGGTTTGTAGCGGAGGAGAGAGAGAAGGAGAAGCGGATCATGTCGCCTACTTTGCATATATATTTTTTGCAACTTTGTAATTTCATTCGAAACTCTGTTAGGTTAGAAAATATAACTAGCGACGTAGAATTGATTTCATTATATCATTTTAGTTATAGTGTAGTCTGTTTTAGTTTAAATTATCACTGTAGTTTAGATAATGTTTACACGTAAAATAATTTTGAAATGCTAAAAATATCAAAGTAGCTCTAAAAATTCTGTAAAAATTCCAGAGTACCTAATAGGGTGTGTAGAGCCTAATTAAAATATCCATAATTTCAATTTTGTTCTTATTTTTGCATGGTAAATATTTTTTATATGCCGATAATGCCTTTTAAAATGCAAAAGTAGCAAGATAGCTCAAAAAATTCTATGAAAATTCCAGAGTAGCTAAATAGGGCGTGTGGAGCCTGATTAAAATATTCCTAACTTCAATTATGCTCTTATTTTTGCACGGTAAATATTTTAGAAATGCCGAGAATGCCTTTTAAACTGCGAAAATAGCAAGATGGCTTTAAAAATTATGTAAAAATTCCAGATTAGCTAAATAGGGTGTGGAGATTCTGATTAAGATATTTCTGCTTTAATTCTATTATTATTTTTGCACGGTAAATATTTTGTGTATGCTGAGATAATCTTTTAAATTGCGAAAATAGCAAGATACCTCTAAATTTTTTGTAAAAATTCGAGTAGCTAACTAAGAGTGTATAGAGCATGATTTAAATATTCAAAGCTTCAATTTTATTCTCATTTTTGCACGATAAATATTTTGCATATACCAAGATAATATTTTAAATATGCCATATCTTAAATTTTAGGTACGGCGGCTACAGGAGACGTCACGCAGTGGTCGTACGAGCTGCTTGACCAGGCCATTGACGCAACTCACCGTAGCCACCTCAGTACCATCCTCCTGTAGGTTAAGCTTTGAGCTTGGCGTGTTGCGGCTACGCATGCCTATGAGGGCATGGAGGGTGGACCCACGTTGGGTTTCGCGGTACGTATAGTTCTGATCTTCGTGTACTACATTTTGGTCTGACTTGTGTGGATAGACTCGATGTTCTTAATCATTTCGACACAGCTTGAGAGTGGCATGCCTCCTTCCACTAGCTATGATGGTAAAGACGATGTGGGAAGGTAAGGAGAACGTCATCACCAGGGTGTCTACATCGAGGCGGTTTCCGTACGACTGGCTCCTGTCGCCATTTCAGTTAGTGACAGATTCCCTATTCCCTGTTTGTAGTGGCGACAGGGCACCTGTCGCTATTTCATCTGGCGACAGGAAGCCATTTTTGCACAAAAAAATTGACTATTTAATGTTGTAATTATTAATTAAAATAATATTGTTTTTTTTAAAAAAAATCCCATTGCCTTGGCCACCCCTCGTTTTCAGTTGTTCAACATGTTCTTCAGAATAATCACCCGCCATGTTCTAGTTTTCTTAATAACTCCGTGCGTGATGCTTGACAACAAGGAAAAAGTCACCAACTTCCGTTTTTCCTTTTGTTAACCAGCGTGTCTTTAGCACTTCTTGATCTCATTTTGTCTTATGTATAGTCTCCTGCCTGAACATCTGCGAGTGGAAATAGATATTATGTAAGCTTTGTTGCTGATTTTAGCAAATTTTCTTGGATATTTCCTTTGAAAACCAAGACAGATGTTACGAAATTTTTTATCCAGTTCCAATGTCATGTTGAACGTATTTTGAACAGAAGAATTGTTTGTGTGCAAAGTGACGGGTGGTGAGTATCAAAAGCCTAATATCTATCTGAAAAACGCTAGCATTTCCCATCAAGTTTCATGCCCACGTACCCATCAACAAAATGGAGCCCATCAACAAAATGGAGCTGTAGAGCGAAAACATTACCACATTTCGGAGACAAGATATGCTCATCTGGCACATGCTTTAGTTCCACTTCGTTTTTGGGATGATGTTGTACAAACAATGTCTTTTCTCATAAACATGCTTCCTAGTAGAGTGATCAATCAGCAAGCTCCCATAGAACGCCTCCTTGGATCCAAATCAGATTACACTTTTCTTAGAATATTTGGTTGTGCTTGTTGGCCTAACCTACGGTCTTACAATTCACACAAGTTGCAATTTCGTTCTAAGCAACGTGTTTTTATTGGTTATAGTAGTATGCCAAAGGTTACAAATGTCTCCACATTCCAACTAGGCGTGTCTACGTGTCTCCAGAGATGTTGTTTTTGATGAACACGTCTTTTCGTTTGCCTATGACTCTACTTGATCCACTAATCCTCTCACCACAGATTCTATTTTTTTACCGGTACTTCACACTCCTTGTTCTCTTGAGAAGAGATCTTCTTACCATATGAAAAATGATGATATTCCTACGGTGCATCCAAACTTGGATCTTGCAGGCAGTTCTCAGCATGACGGAGAAATGTTGCATGACAACGTTTCAGTTCTAATGATGAAGATGGTACTCTGGAGTTGCGACGTCTCACGGTACTCCTGCAACTAAACTTGAAGCCATATTGCCTGAGAACTTCTCTGAACCGTCGGCTACACTGACAAGTATACACCGTCATATGCAAACCCGGTAGAAGGCAAATGTGCACAAGCCGAAACAACTCAAGGATGGTACTGTCTTTTATGATCCTCGACGTGCTCTCCTAAGTACTTCACTGTCTGAACCCATAAGTCACGTTGATTCTTTGTGTGATCCCAAGTCGAAACAAGTAGTGGATGAGGAGTACAATGCTCTCATCAGAAACAAGACTTGAAGCTCATTCCACCACGCCCAGGAGTGAACATTACCAGCTGTAAGTGGGTATTCAAACTGAAGACCCGGGCAGATGGTACTCTTGAGAGACACAGAGTTTGTTTAGTAGCTAAAGGTTGCGTGTTGTTAGAATCGAGCCTATAGGTATAACCACTCATTCATTCATGAAATTTCAAAGCATTTATGGTTTAATCCTATAGCTAATTCAGTGGTGGGAAGTAATTTATAAGATGGAGTTTTTGCCACCCGTTGAAACATATGACACATGATATAGGGTGACATGAGGAGGACTATAGCTAAAGTCGCATATACTCTCGTATGTGCGCGCGTATATTCGCATGGTAATCGCGTGACTTGTGAGTTGCGACCGTGAACCTAGTCCACCTTTCTTTTGCTAACTGTGCATTTCTTTCTCTCTGTAGACTGGTCAAATGTAAGATCAAGCAGGCTGATTAGACGGGGGTGAATAGACGGTTTTAAAAATCTCTTTGGCTAAAACCTATTTTTAATATGGAAGCTAACAACAAATTGGTTTTGCACAAATAAAACCCAAATCATCTAGTATTTACTAAGTGCACCAACAATAATAGACTATTGAGAATAAAAGCAATCAAACAAAGACATATAAGCAATTTAATACAAGAAATGTAAATAGTAATAGTAAAGCACAAGAAGAGCAAACCAAGATGACACGATAATATTTTACCACGGTGTTCGGAAACTTGTCGGTCTCCCCTAATTCACGTTGAGGTAAGCCCAACCGCGTTGGACCGGCTCCTCAATTGAGCCAACACCTCCGAGGTAAGTCCAACCACTTGGACCAGTTCTCACAACACGAACCAACACCTCGATCCGCTCGGGGTTGCTCTTCCTCCACTCTCGAGATGGTGAGCACCAAACCACTCACAACCGCTCGGGTCTTCCCACAACCTTCTTTGAGAAGATCGCCGGTGCAACTCCTTCAGGCCGTCTAGGTGCCGGCAAACACCAAGAGTAACAAGTCGAGACGCTCACTTGAACGAATCAAGTGTCTAAGCTCAATGGATACACAATCCACTACCTAATGCAACACATGCATTTAGGGTTTGCTCTCTAAGCTTACTAAGTGCAACACATGCACATAAGAGATGAGAGGGCTTCCTCTTTGCTCAAGGGAATGGGTAATGGCACCAACAACCTCACCCAAGGCCGACCAAGGTAGGTATTTATAGCCCCCACACAAAAACTAGCAATTAGGGAGAGATTTTGCTGAAAATCAGCGAAGCCTAGTAAGACCACATGCATATGACCGGTCAGACCGCACTTGCTCCAACGGCTATAAAACTAGCTGTTGGACACATCCGGTCTGATTGCCAACCAATGGCTAGTCAGACTAGACCAGCTGGTTAGTCCGGTCAACACACGCCGGTCAGACCGCTCTAACTAAAATCAGAGAAACACACTCTTTGGAAAAAGCTGACCGGGTCGAAGACCCAGAGGTCCGATCAATCCGAACTTACAACCGCGGTCAGACCGCTCCACGGAGGAATCAACAAATCCAGAATAATACATCTTCTCGAAAAAGTCGATATGCGACCACGACGGAACCCGGCGGGCCAAGCCAACACATGGCGACGATCGGTCCAGAAACAAAAGCGATTTTGCAATTGCTTCAGCTCAATTTGCAAAACACATTTGCCAATTGATGCAATATGCAAACAAGGGTTGAAGGTGAGATTCTCAACAACTTGCAAAACATATTTGCCAACATTTAGAATCATACTACAAGGAATAAGGTACATGGACTTGAACCATTTGCAAAACACAAATACTTTAATTCAATTGACATGTGATTGAAGCATCACAATTGACATTAGATTCATGTTTCATATCTGATTCAATAGCATAGCAAGCACTACGCTCAATTTAATTAGGATTAGTCCACCGCTTTGTCGAAAACACCCCTATAAAGGATCCAGTTCATAGCAATAAAGGCAATCACATTCTCTTTTAAGAATTTTTGTCATTTTCCTCTATTTTATTTCGTAAGATCAGCGACTCGATCGTCGACAGAAGCCTTAAAAATCATAATTGTTGAAGCTCATTTTATATATTTAGAAATTCCTACAAACATTATCCTTAAATGCATTTGTGAGAAAAATGTAGGACATATAAAATTATAGAAAAATTACACAGACAATTACACTGTATCCGGAGCATCTACAAAAAAATTATAATTTTTACACTCATTTTCTATATTTAAATTTTTTTTAAAAATAATACTTTTCTGAAGTAGAGAATCCGAGCACCTGAGGACAAGACGAGGGTAATTCCATGTCCGTGGAGGCCGGATGAGGGTATTTCTGTGCCTTTAGAGTACGATGGAAACTTATTCAGCCCTCAGGGTCACGTTGAAGGCTTGTTCGGTCTTAGGGGTACGCTGGAGGTAAGTCTAACCTAGGGACATGGGTAAATACGTTTCACTTTCTGTTTGTGCGTAATGCTATTTTTTATAATTAATTCAGAGGAAAGACTAATTTTATTGATTCCACCTAGGGACATGGATAAATCACGCTTCACTTTCTGTTTGTGCGTAATGCTATTTTTTTATAATTAAATCAGAGGAAAGACTAATTTTATTGATTCCCTGACTGCATCTGCTTATCTGCATCTGCACCCAGCACGCGCGCGCCTGCGGAAATCTGTGCGAGTACCGGAGCGGATAGAGGGTGGCTCCCTCCCCGTCAGATGGTGGCACGGACGGATCGGATCAACGGTTGCAGTGACCACATGTCCTTGTGGCTCCGTTGGCTTCAATTGGCACATGGACGGCTGCCTCTACTACACATCCGCAGACTGCAGATTCTGCACAGTGCAGCAGAGTGGAGTCTCCTGCGAAAATAAATCCTATGAGTAGGGGATCGGACTCTCCGTGAGGCCCTCCCCCGGAGAATTCCCTTCCATCTCCTGCGGCCCTGCCATTGCCGATGTCACATCGATCACTCTCTTCTCTTTCGCTGTGTGTACACAGAGGCGAAGGGGGCACACATTGAATGAGATTTCCTTCTCGAGCTCTCTGGTTTTTTCGGGAGTACCAGAAGAACACCTGAGCTAGATTTCAAGGTTGAAGACGAAGCTCGCAAGTCGTACGTCCTCATCGGCGGAGAAGAGAAGGCGAGATGACGATCCTCGAGTCGCGGTTGATGGAGGAGTTCATCGCCTTCCTCAAGGCCAACTGGAGCGGCAACTCCCGCGTCAACCAACGCCGCCGCCGCCTGCGGCAGCTGGTCGCCATGGTGCGCGGCGTAGCCGACGCCGCCGAGGGCCGCACGGCGCTGCGGCGCGGCTCGCTCAACGTGTGGTTCCAGCTGCTGCGCAACGAGGCGCTGCGCGGGCAGGCCGTTCTCGACGCCACCAGCGACGCCTCCGCCGTCGTCGGCTCCGCCAGGAAGTTCCTCGCCGGCATCAAGACGCTCTTCGTGTGCAGTGCCGAGGTCGACAGGCTCACCGAGGCCGTCGACGAGCTCGAGCGCCTGGCCGGCCCCGGCGGCGATCTCGACCTCTTCGTCAGGGTCCTGCAGATCGACGCCGCCTCGCCCGCCGCAATGGACGTGGACGGTTCAGTCGCCACTGCCACCAACGTGGAGCAAGGGAGCAGCTGGGCGAATTCCTTCGCCACCGATCTCCCCAAGCCGGGCGCCAAAAGGAAGCGCGCTGGGAGCTCCGGTAACGGCGACTCGGCGTCCCACGGTCGGCTCGACACGGCGAATCAGCAGAAGCGCCGTGTCCTGGCATGGATGCGGCTCCCCAGCTTCGGCGGCTTCTTCGCTGCGTCCCGGGAACCACCGCCGCCGCCAGGATCCCACCGTGCCCGGACAGTGGCAATGGCGATCACCAAGGTTCGACGTCGCATCGGGAAGGCGACGAGGAGGCGGCGGCGGCCGGGTTTGCCGAGCCTCGAACGGCGCTTGTCGCGGATTTCTTTGTGATGAGCACGGTATGGGTTTCCTGACCAGTATTGCTCGTGCATTTTGCTAGACAGATAGGATTCCTCGTGCATCTGAGTGAATTTGTGGATGTGAAGCTCTTCCTCCTCGACTGAATAGCGCAGAGTTCTTCAATAAACTTGTGTGCTTTCGCTATCCGACGAAACTTTTCTTACTTCTTTCGGTCGAGTGATTAATTAATTTACTGATGTAAGGTGACGGTAATGTCACGATGGTGAGATAATGTTTATACAGTAGTTCTTCAGGCCATGAGCTTGCATTTGTGTTGTAGCCGCAAACTTTTGTTTCACCCATCGGGATCACTGAACTGTGCGAGCTACGAGTAGTAGTCCATAACTCTTTTTTGGTGAAGTTGGTCAGATCATGATTCACGAGCTTGTGATTTCGCTCGCTTCCCGAAATCAGCTTTCCATGTAAATTCATTTGACCGGTCAACGGTTGTCGGTAACAGCGAAGTGGTACCAGTGGTTGGTCGATGAGCTAGTAGCCTCGCTGGCCCGGCGGCGAAGCTACTTTCCGCAAGGAAAGCTTGCAAATTCGTCGGGAATGCGCGTACTCGTGCGCGCCTGCTGCCTGCACAGCTCGCCGTTCGAGGGTGCCTGACACCGCCTCGTGCTCTACGCGCTGCCTAGCCCTATATCCATGGAGTACGTACCGATCAGACGATTTGATGGTCTAAATGACACGAGATGTAACTGGCAGAGTTGCTCTCCTCGGTATTTGTAAATTTAGTGTCTCCTCGTGGAGGAGGATTATCCGTATAGTAACCGTGCGGATGATATACAAAATTTGCAAATACCGAAGAAATACTGTCGCAATTACACCCCAAAACAATATCATTTAGACAAAAAAAAAATTCCCAATCAGACAACCACCACCGACTTCGCCTCTGTTAACTTGCTAGAAGGTACTCCTGTCACAAAAGAACGTGAAAACAGCGCTCCATTGATTTCATTATGACATAATTATAAATTTCAATAAAATTATAATACTATAAAATATGTACATGATATTTTCATATATCAGGTCTTAATATTCAACTAATGATGGAGTTCAAAATTTGAATTATAATTGGTGGAGGTGTTCCACACTGCTGCTGTACATATTTCTTGCCACCGTATAAATCCAAATCTTCGTAATATATCACCGGTGACACAATTCAAATCTTCGTAATATGTCACCAGTGTGATACGAGCCTCTCACGGTAGATGGCATACGATGAAACTCTATTTTCTACTACATAGAGTGTTGGTGATCAAGTGGGCCGACCATTCAAGTCGATGTTGATAAGAACGGGTACTATCGCGAGGACCGAGCTTTGCTCGGCTGGCTTGTGTAGCCGTCGAGCACGCAGCCCGCCTGAGCTCGATCTCGGGCAGCCTCACCATTTAGGTGGTTTTAGAACTATTTAAGTGCTTTTCGAATAGTACACACATATGTACTCAGTGGTTAAAGTGTGTGCCCGCACTTTCTTGGGGTCTAACCCCTGCTCTAGATTAGATTTGATGTATGTTAAACACGCACGAATGTGTGAGTGTAAGTGTTCGGTCCGGTGTGTATTTAAATAAAAAAAACTGATACTATTGCTTGTCGTTGTCTCGGAGCCGTGAGGGTGCGCATACGACCCAATTACCTCCTGCAGATGGGGCCAGGCTGAGCTCCGGTAGACCATGCTACGGAATCCGGCCCCTACTTAACAATCTTGTGTTGGTTTTAGCCAGGCTTTCTCACTAGAAATTATAGAAGCAACAATACATGCTCCATTCTTCAACTAATGATGAGGGGGAGGGGAGCGGGGAGAAATGGGGAGGCGCGGGAGTCGGGGAGATGGGGAGGCGGGGAGTCAGGGAGATGGGGAGCGGTGGGAGAGATGGGGGCGTGGGCCGCGGAGCCTGGGCGGTCTGTTGGGCCGGTCGGTAAACCCCGGGCCTTTCTATTCTATCTCTTATTTTTTAAGTATATTTGTCAAAAAATTTCACTAATATTTTTTCTGGGCATCGGGCCGTTGCCCAACCGGCCCGAGGCCCATCTCCGCCCCTGATCTTGACTCTTTACGATGGGAAAAAAAGTTACAAAAGTTTTTACCAAAATACAAGAGTGAACTCATATCGTTGGCCAGTTTCACACATACATGACACCTGAATGTACACTTCGAAAAACATTTAAAAAGAGAGAGAAATAAATAAGCAGAGGAAATGCGCGACACCATGCAAAAAGCACGTTGTGCCGGCAGCACGACGGCGCGGCACACCAACCCTCCAAGGCTCCTTAAGAAAACCGAATGCTCAGGTGTCCTCGGCGATGCACGCAAGGTGCGGCTGCCAAGACGAGGCGTGGCTGCCGGTGCTCATGCGCCTCCGGTGCTGCGCCGTCTTCTTCGTCTTCTCCGGCGACGACGCGCTGCCATAGCTCAACCGATCGACGGCACTGCCTTCCGACTTGCTGCGAACGTGTCGACCCGCGACGGCGCCGGCCCTCTTCTTCCCGTCGGGCACCGAGGCGGCCGGGATGAGGAAGTAGATCTCGCCGCGCTCCAGCTCCGACTCCGGCGACACGACGAGTATCCGGCGGCCGACCACCCCCTGCCGCGACGAGCACGGCCTGCTCAGGACGTGGTTCGGGTGCGCGGCCAGGATCTCGCCGGCCGAGACAGCGCGGCCGTACTCATCGACGCGGCCGCTGAGGTGCACGATCCGGATCAGGTCGAGCGCGCCGCAGGGGAGCACGCAGGCCAGGCAGCATCTGAGGTTGTTCCCCATTATATTAGTTTCTTGCTTTGCTGTGCTCTGTTGATGCGTGCGTCGGCTAGCCTCCTCCTCTCTTCACAGTCTGAGGTGACCATCGTATATATAGGAGGGGACAAAGAATCCTAAGAATCAAAGTATAATAATGTTCACAATTTGGAACTGAGGCGCCAGTATTAATTTTAGGCTCCCACAAAGAGATAGATGGGCACATCACTCGTCTTCATGTGTGTCCTGATCAAGGATTCAAAGATCGGAAACGGTAAAAATATCGGACCCCTCCAGTACCGGTTATTTGAATATGGCCGGAATTACTGTTCATCGATTTAATTTCAGAACTCGGAATTTGTATTTATTTATTTTTTTAGCGGTTTGGGCGGTTAATGCCGTTTTTATCCTTGATCCTGTGTCCTGACCTCATCTAGATTATTAAGTACACTTAACCCCCAACCACCACACACACCCTCTCTCTCTCTCTGTTGGCCTCAATAATTCGCACATCATGCACCGAGCCATGCTGCCTTGCTGTAGCTTGGTTGTATGCTAGCTCTGATGAGTGCTTGCATAGTTGCATTGCATCCATGAGTGCTGCTAGCTATACTGCAAAGTGTGAATGTACAATTGGCTATGATCAGAGTTTAGGCATGCATTATTTAGGGATTATTGGTTGGTTGGGTACGTACGTACCTAAATACTACCAATCAGGTCCGGTCGTGCAACATCTTTTTCACAAGGAGAGGGCACAAACCGGCCGTAGGGGAAGGAAATTTGCTGAAGGAGCGTCTCACCGTGAAACTCTCCTTATCGACCGTTGATTCCTCTTGATCAACCGAATCAATAATTGACAGGGTAGGATCTCACATTTTCTTCCGCCGTAGGCTAGCTTAGCTCGAAGAAAATTCTACAGGACCTTACAACCTTTAGGAGAAATTTATACAGGATCTTACCACCTTTAGATCATTATGAGACCTTATAAATCTCATGATATATGGCAGAATAAATCAACTATCTCTTTACATGACCACATATCCTGATTTGAGATGGGCCCAAGCAATGATCTAAAGGTGATATGGTCTTATGGAATTTATTTCGAGCTTAGCTAGCCTACAATCTAATTAGGCTCATTCTGTTGGATTGTAGAGTAGCTAGCTAGCTAGCTCCGAGATGACGATTGTCTGATATCCGACGTGCTACCATACGCTGAACTAATCGTGTGATTAGTCGCGCTAAATAAACGACAAGCCAAGCTGTGACCCAAAAAAAAAGTGCAGCTAGGTTTGGTCAAATGCGCGGGGACGATGCTTCCTTCCTCGTGTGCCACCGTGGTTAAGCTAGATTGCGTTGGAGGGAAGTTATTAAGCTCGCTTTAGTTTAGATTGATCTCAATTATTACGTACGGGCCTTTGCTGTGGAGTTTAGTTACCCTCTGCTTGTTTCTTAAAACTATGTACGCACGTACTCATTGTGTCAACGGCTTACACGTTGATAAGGATCCAACTAACTTATTAGATAGCTTTCGATTGTTGGTCTAATCTTTCATAGTACTACTCCAAGATCAGTAGCAATCTCATAAACCAATTCGATGAATTGAATTATAAGAAAATCAATACACTTACAAACCAATCTAATAGATTGAATTGTAAGTAGTAGTAGCATTCAGTGAACAATACTCTGAAACAAAATATGGATATCTTGATCTCTCGCAATCTCTCAACTTATGAACACTCGATATGCGCTAAAAGGCTTTTTTGAATTTTATTCATCAAATTATAACCTATCACTTTACATCGTGCGATCATAGGGCTTAAATAGCCTCTCACGCAAGCGCGATGGTTCATATGAACAGTACCATACGTGAATAGTATCTGAAACCAACTCAACCTCCTAAACACACACAATTCAAACTCTCCAATTTCCGGAATTAAAATCAGCAAAAAGGAAATTTTGGAATTTGCTAGCATTGCCTTCTTTCCTTTTAGCCAGCCTCCCCATCCGCCATTTTGGCCACATGTAACACTTCCTCTATTTCTTTGATCAAATCAACACCTATTGTTACCTCAAGTTGTGAATGTAGCTTAGGATGATAAATTGAAGATGTAGTAGTACTTATGCCCTGTTTGGTATGGCTCTGCTCCAAGTTTTAGCAACTTCAACTCCAACTTCACTCTTGAATCCACTTCTATAAAAAGTTAGAGCAGTTCAAGGAGATGTTTGGTTAGAAAACTAACTCCAACTTCAGGAATGAGTGGGATGTTTGTAAAAAGACTGTACTACCCTCATTTTGTGACTTGTAATTTTTTTCCTCCCATATTGCATAACTTATAACAGTTTAGTCAGTTGATTTCAGTCATATTGTGCATTTATTTTTAAAAACAATTATCCATGTGCCATCTTTTTCACCAACAATCAATTTTTTTTTAAAAAAAAAACATACATAAACATATGAAGTTCAAAACAAAGATTCTAACTCAATGAGTATCATAACGAAAGCGCAGAGAGCTCATGAATCAAAATTACAACGTTCAAAATCAGCACTCATGGCCAATTTGATACACACAAGTTGATACGGTGTACAATATTAGAATGCACCATCCGATCTCCTATGCGCTTCCTACTGCTGTTCTCCAAGTACTCATACACTAAAATTCGATTGTTTCCTTCTACACAACATCCAACTAATTCGACAAGGTTTGGATGCTTCACATTTGCGATGACATCAATCTCTGTCAGGAACTCCTTGATACCCTGTCTGGAGTATGCATACTGCAAATAGTATTTTTACTGCAACATCTCGCCCATTTCTAACCGTCCCCTGAAACATGGAATGCTGATGATCAAGGCTTGCCATATACAAATGGAAATACTTAACTAAAGCCTGAAAGCACACACAAATTATCAGGTCACTAACTAGCTACAGAAAGTATGCATATGTCGTAGTTACCTTGTATACAGTCCCAAAGCCATATTTACAACGGAAACCCTTTTGAAAGGAAAGAAGAATATTTTTGTTTGTTTGCTTGAGTAGTCCTACTTGTTAATCACTTTCAAGTAATAAAAAATGAAACTTGGAATAGGCACATCAGTGTTACTCTTGGAAACCAAGAAACTATGGTGTCCATCCTTAAGGATTCTTTCAATGCCTATAAGAGTCAGTAAAACATACCATTCTTAAGGATTCTTTCAATGCCTATAAAAGTATTGTTCTATTGCTGGTAACCAAAAACACAGAATGGTCATGTATGATAAGACTAAACAAAGGTCCATCTTAAACTGGTGTAGTCATGTCTTCTTCTAATCAGAGCGCATAAATACTAAACTAAGAAGCAACATCACCTCATCGTAATTGGCAGCTGGGAGACAAATATATAGCTCTCCATGTAGATAAGTGCCAACACAAAGCAAGATGGACTGCACTCTGCATACTTGAAAATGCGTTCCGCGTATAGCTGTATATTAAGACCTGGCACTCTCTGACCATGAAAAATAGTATTTGACTCCTTTATTTTATTGGAATCTAGTAACTCTTCGTTCCTCTGAACTGCTCTGTCAAGATATGTTGCAAGAAGCACTAGGACCTTTGGAAATTCAGTACCTCCTTTCTTTGACTGTGATACTGTCAAACCCAAGGACAGGTAGCTCTCCCAATGTTTATCACTGGCATCAGTTGTAAATGACCCCATAGGCAGACATTAATACTGTAAAAGATAAGCAGATGTTACCCAACAAATTTTCGGCACAACAGATGTTTGGACACTTCGGAAGGGGCAAAAAAAAGTAAAGAACTTGAACCTAGTTTACATATTACCACATAAATTTTTAAAAAGATAGAAGACATTGAAATTAAGGCTGGAGCTAATTTTTCAGTCACATAGCATTGCACAAAAATTCATAGGTCCATTGCTTCTCATAAGATGCAGAGCCAACCTAAGATTTTGTGAGGCGATGACACATGTCTCCAAATGTTGCTGTAAGTTAGCTCTAATATAATCGGAATACAATCTCCATGTCTAGGCATTCTCTTAAGAATGTGTGAAAATATACACAAAAAACAACATGAAGCTGTTGCTGCTGCTGCTTCTTCTTTCTTCTTCTTCTTCTTTTGGTGAGGATGAAACTGTTTCAATTTAATCAGCGCTAACAACTAGTTGGGTCTTACTCCCATTTTGGCATATTATTTTCCCCTCCCCCATCCCGAGGAATCACCTTTATAAATCCAAATCATCCAGAAAAAAAAATCAAAGGGATAAATATTTGACAAGTGATTACTCCATAATGCAGCTGCGCCCAAATCTACTACCTCCCAAGAACTCGCCCACCCTCAGGTCACGCGAACAAGTAATTTCTGCTTCTTTTAGCACCTAAATTCAGTTGGAACCGACTCTAAATGCACCTAACTTACTGGAAATAAATCAGCAGAAGAAAAGGTCACCAGACTGGGAGAGAGAGAGAGAGAGAGAGAGAGATCAGAGTCAGAACTGCATCTAAACCCAAATGCCGCACAATTTGAGCAAGTATTAGCACTCGCCACTGGCTAGCTAGGACATCACGCCCTGTAACTTGAGATCTAACTAATTGGAGAGAGAGAGAGAGAGAGAGAGAGAGAGCCTTCAAAGATAGTTGGGTGGATGGATAGATTCTTACAGATTGCTCTAGCTTCAGCTCGGGGAGGAGGGCTTCACGCTTCAGCTCACGGCGGGGAGATCGTGGGGGCAGCAGGGGAGGAAGAGGGAGGGAGCGGCGGAGTTGGAGGGGCGGCGGAGGAGGGAGAAGAAGGGAACGGGGGATGGAGGGGAAAGGGAGCTAGCGGCGGTCCCAATCTGACAGAGAGCAGCGGCGGGTTTGGTCCTCCAACGCGGGCGACGGGGGCGGCGCAGGCGAGGGGGACGAAGGGGAGGACGGAGGCGACGGGGGCGGCGCAGGCGAGGGGGACGAAGGGGAGGAGGGGACTGCGGGTGCGGCGCGGGCGAAGAGGCGGCTGGCGGGGGCGGCGCGGGTGAAGGGGAGGGGCTCCGCGCGAGGGCGGGGACGCTGCGGGAGGTTGAGGTATCCATTGGTTACAGGCTGCGATGCGTTGAGCCGTGTGGCGAGGAGCGACGGGGGAAGGAGTCGGCGATGACGGGAGTTGGGAGGGGGAACGAGAGAGAGAGGGGGATGCGAACGGGGAATAGGACGAGGAGTGTGGTTAATTTTATTTTAGATATATGAGAATTTTTGTAATCGGATGACTGCTTTATACGGGGAGTAATTTTCTCATAGTTCTGAGAAAATACACTACGGTTTGCTCCAGTTTCTCAAACTCTAGATTCGATTTTTTGTTAGAGCTGTATCGTTTGGCATAACTCCACCTACTTCGATTATGAAGTTGGGAGTTGGAGTCATACCAAACAGAATCTTAGTGTCTTATTACAGATACTCCTTGAAATAGAAAAAATATGATGCATATAAAAGTCACTTTTGAAATTTGCTAGTATTTATCTGGTGTCTTTTAAGGTCATATATGTCCGAAACTAGAGTTGTACACTAGGTTTGAATTTGATAACCGAATTGATAGAGCCACACGCTCCATCTCGCTCTTCGGCGGCGCTGCAGACGGCGGAGGCTGGCGGTAGGGGAAGGAAGTGAGGTGAACCGAAAGGTGGGCAGTACAAAATGTGGAGAAATAAATCACACAAACTTCTCAAAAGTTCAATTCAGTACAAAATACCATGTTTCTCTCATTTAGCCCATGTTTGAGACGCTTGAATTCTACCGAAATTTCACATAAACTTCACAAAAGTTCAATTCAGTACAAAATGTGCCAAAAAAAAAAAATTTGCGCTGCGAGCACAGATACCATCAATCCTTTTGAATTGGGCCTCCAGCCGAAGCCCAACTCCTTCCTTCACTAAAAGTGCCAGCCTACATAGCTAAGCGTCCCCATACGGAGAGAGATATCTCCTGTGTTGGCCTTCAAAATGTTGGGAACAATTCACAGCAAACGGTCACACAAAGAAATTGCGTCATACTACGTCGTTCCAGGCAGCACGTGTTGTATACCTGCTGTTGTTCGGAGAACGAGCAGCTATCCCATATTCACTCCAGGGAGCCGGGTCTGCCTACATGTTTTGGACATATTTTGGAAAACATAAATTTTGCATGAATTTAACAGAAAAGAGTTTATTTTCTGCCTCTTTGAGTGCATTTGTCATCTCCACGACTCGAGACTTCGACATTTTCGGCTACTCATCTTTGATGCCTTTTGTCTTCTACGGCCCCACACATTCTGCTGCAAAGTTAAAACTGCACTTGTGCGTTTACTTTGTTGCCTTTGCGAAGTTGCCCACTAGCATTTTAAAAAACATTAATTTGCTTAAACTATAGCCTAACGGGTACTTTTGCAACAGCTGAGTGAGCACTTCAAGTTCAAAATATTTACTTACATTCAGAAGAACCAAAGAGATTCCATAGAGAAGTTTGAGTGCAGTCGCAACACAAACACATTCTTCAAAGTGTCACTCATTCCTCTAATACATATTCCGATCAAAATTAAGCAAAATTAAATACACAACATACTCAGCAAGCCATATGAAAAAGCTATTTAACTACTCAAGGTTTCAATTAATTGATCAGGGTTGGGTGTATCATTTGAGTTAAAATATTTTGCCTTTAAAACAGTAAAACCAAACTAATATAACATCAGGGGTTTTCTCAACACTTATAATTACCATTTTAACATCTCAAAATCTCTACTTATGTTTTATTTACTAGAACCACCCATTGATTATACTCTGCAGAGTTGCCCATCTTTACCCGCAAAATACCTCAAACTCATAATATCATGCAATATACACACAACATGATATCGTACGACTGA
This sequence comes from Hsuehochloa calcarea, assembly GCA_036346395.1. NCBI lineage: Eukaryota > Viridiplantae > Streptophyta > Magnoliopsida > Poales > Poaceae > Hsuehochloa > Hsuehochloa calcarea. The sequence continues at coordinate 116,593 of JAYEVG010000030.1, read as the reverse complement.
GTTGAAATAACCAAGCATTGCCACTGCTCATCCTTTCTAGCATATACCCAGTAGGTTCTTGGTCAATACAGCAATCGGGAAACCATCGGCCAATGGTGGAGTGCGCGGTCCGATGCTGACTTGTCCTACCGTTGTGTAGATCAGCGAGTGTCCCTTCAGACCCACTTCTGTCCCACCCCTATGCTACGGCTACTCTATACAACAAGAGCATGTGACAATATGTAGATATTCAATTTGAATAGGAGTGTACTGAGCCAAGTTGGATATATCAAACTCGTGGTTGGGCGAGTTTTGTGTCTATTATTTGACACAAGGCTCTAGTCCTTACCTGTCTCAAGTGAGGAGATGGTCTTTCAACCAACTCGTGGTTGTCCATATTCTTGGTCTCACTTTCGACTCACTTTTTCTGAGTTTATTGGGTGAGGAGATGGACCATCAACCAACTAGTGGTTGTCCACCTTCTTAGTCTTAATCCTCAACTCTCCACCAAATTCATTAGCAAGCAATCAATCGTCCTTATCGGTATTTATGAAACAATGTGTGACAATACCAAACCATTAAATAGCATTATGAAACAATTGTTTGGTCAGGCCTCTTGGCCCAGCTTGGAGTGGCTCGCAGTCGCTTGGCCCAAGAGCTTGGAGAGAGCTCCCGCGGCACCCGATCCAAGGGCGACGGTGATTACAGTGGCGATGGTGGAAGACAATGGCGTCAGGTGGGGCAGTGGACAACGATGTCAGGTGTTGCGGTGAACATTTTTGGGTTTTGCGCGGGTGGAGGTGGCCCGAAGAGGGGTCGGCAACTGCGGTGGCGCATGGCCGAGGCAGAGGACCGAGACAGCAGCTCTACAGGCACACTCCAACCAAATTGGCTGGGACTTGAGATTCAGGGGATGGGGGTTGTGTCGGTGAGGCGGGGTGGCTTTGTGGGGTCTTGGCGACGGTGGTCGTGGGTGTCATGGCGGTGGGGCATGGCGACAGCGAACTGGCGGCGGGGATGGGATGCTTGGTGGTGGGAGTTGGCTTCAGGGCGTCGAGGCGGTTCTCGTGAAACGGTTGAGTGGGTGTGGATGTGGTGGTGGATCGAGGAGGAGCTCACCGGGGCGGTTCCTAGTGCAGTGGCGATTGGAGGCGGCGGCCAACGTTGGGATAGAGAGAGGGTGCCGGTGGGGTTGTGGTGAAGCTGAGGATGGAGATGGTGTCGTGGGCTCATGTTTTATAGCCATTGGGAGGCAGTGGCGACAGTGGTCGAGTCGAGGCGAGCGCGGTGCGTGGCGCGTGGCGGTGGCGTGGACGATGTGGTGGCTTTAGCACTGGAGGAGGGCAAGGTGGCGGCGGGTTGGCGTTGCAGGAGTGGTTGCATCCCAATGGAGTGAGTGGTGTGCATTGGCGTGAGCGGCAACGACGGTTGCGGTGTGTCGAGCACCTAGCAGCGATAGCACGGGCATGGCGCGAGCGAAGAACAGAGGCGCGCCGGTGCTGACACAACATCGTCAATGTGCGAGCAAGGTGGTGTGGGTAGTTGGCGAGGTCCTAGAGCAGGTTTGGAGCAGCGTTGGCGAGGCGGTGCGCGGCGCGACACGGGGGGAAAGAACAGAGGAGGTGGCAGATTTCCTCAACGGAGCCTTCGGACTGGGAAAACGGAGAGACGGAAAGGGAAAGCGAAAATGAGATAAAACCTTTTGAATTGGGCAAGAAATCCGAATTCGACAAAACTCAAATCAAACTCAAATTTTGAAAATTCTGGGGTGTTACACCACACAGACATGACCCCAAAGTAATTCGTACTATCAACACTTGATTTCAAAAGATGAAAATTACTATCAACACTTGACCTGTCACGCTGTCAGTTTCTCTGAATGTCTTCGTGTATGCGTTGTAGTATGTACTAGTATTTACGCGCGCGTGTTAGAGTGACTTGGAACAGGATCTCATGCGTTGAGGAGGTACCATCGATACCCGTGGCCTTTGATTTATGCATATCATCTGTGCCGTGTGAATTTTTTTTCTCAACCGTAGATGATTTGTTTCCATCGTGAGCTAACAATGAGGCAAAGGGGAGCTAGCTATGTAGCAGTAAGCAGCTAGGCCCCATCAAAGCTCAACCTGGCTACCTTGAGTCCTTGACCTCTCACTACCAATTTGGAGCTAACTCAAACGAACTCTTGCTTCACTTGCCAGTTTCACGCAGATACCTTATGTGAGTTTACCTCGTATTGCCTACACCACTCTTACCGACATGTACAACTGAACTACTAGTCAGCTTTGTTTAGCTGATCGACCCATCGACTTTCAGCACCCATTTTAGCTTAGCTTGTCTTGTACCTTCCATACATATATAAGACATGACCCATCCATTCTTAGTAGCAAATGCTTGTGGTCCATCTCTCTATATATGAATGGTCCGATCTTTTAGTTTGTATTCAAGCATGACCTCCAAACGAACCTTTTAGTATTATTGGATTCTTGCTCTATACAAGAATCTAGTACTAAATAATAACATAACCTCTAATCCTTTTGTGTGTATCTTGATTTGGATGAATTGTTTTGTAGTTTAGGTTCTTCATGACTACCACCCATCGGGATTTTATATAGTACCCTTTAGTTCTTCTCGAAAGAGAGAAGTTGAAATTCTAATTCTATTAGGATTCATATAGGAATCTTTATAGCATACCTCTCTAAGTTCAAATAGATTAGGATACTGTACTGACAGTGTTAAGGTGGAGATTGCTTGTGGTTGGGGTGCTCATTCTGGTTGCATGGTGGATTGCAAGGTGGCTCACTGCATGTTGCGATGTGTGGTGGTGTGACTTATGAGACTCTGGGTTGAAGATTTGAGTAGCGGCTCTGAGATTTCAGCATGGTAGAAATTTTTGTATGGAGTTTTGTGCGGTGAACTTGTGGGGGTTTTGCACTTTGCTATTCTAGGCGTGGCTCCGATTGCACATATCCTGGATTTTTCGGATTTATGCGGTTATTGTTCGTGCGGTGCACCTGCATGTATATTAACGTATGTGCTGTTAGAATAAGGTATTAGAATAAGGACTCTTTTGTATTCTTTATCTGTTTTTTGTATTGTCTTATTTGTATATGGCATACGCCTTTGTATACTTTATATATATTACATATTAGGCATTTGAATTCATACACACAATACTCATAACATGGTATCAGAGTAAAGGTTAGGGTTAGGGTTATTGTAGCCGCCGCCTACTCGTAGCCCCTACTCGTCTCCGCTGCCGCTCCCCTCAGGAGGAGTAATCTCCGCTTCCGGGGGTGTCCAGACTTGGATCCATCCATGGCGTCGTCTCTGCCAGATGTCACCCAACGCTCGACCGCCTGTCGCAGGGAGCTCGGAGCGCAGCAGCAACGTTGCCCGAGCTCTCTGGATCTGTCGTCCCCTTCGGCTGTCGTGCCCTTCGTGCAGCAACATCGGCATCGACCTCGGGTGCGTCGATTTGGCTGTTTGGGCTGTTCGTCGTCGGATTGCTCCTCGCGGTCTCAACTTCTGCTGCACCGATGGAAGGCCATGGCCCCCGCTGGTTCGCCGTGCCGCCTCGCCTCGTCCTCATTGAAGGGTTACGGGTAGACCACGATAGAACAAAATATAATTTTACCGTGCAATCAAGGGACCTCCACTGGTAATAGACCACGAGATTACCACTAGACGCATCGACTAGTAGCGGAAGTAGAGTCGATGTAGTGAGTTGATGCAGTCGTAGTCGTACTCGCTGCACGTCTTCTTCTGTGAGTCTTGTATTTGTCTCAAGTTGTGGATCGTCCTAGTGCTGATGCTTCGCAACAACACCTCCAAGGTATCCACATGTACGGGGCAGGGATACCACGCGCTGGAGTGCTAGCACCGACAGCGTGGTATGAAGAAGGCGTGACTGTTAGAGTTTCGGGAGTTCTTCAAAAGATCATCCTCACCCTATGCCACCACCCTCTATATATATAGGCATCCATGATGGGTCTCGTACTTGAGGCCCATTAGAAACTCGTGGCCTATAAGAATTCGAATCATCATCCAAATCAAATTCTAGCCCTTTAAGTGTGCGACCTTATAGGTTCATGTGTAATCGGTTGTGACTCGGAAACTCTTTTCGACCACTGATCGTTAGCGGTACCTAGCAGCACACCACGATTCTCAAACACAAATAGAATATATCGGACGAACCTTAATGCAATATGATCTACGACCATGTCCATATCACTAACGACTAGCTCGTATCTCTATACGACAAGTTCATATTTGGTCTCGACCAATTCGTAACTCCTTACGACCAGGTTTCGACCACTTAGTGATCATGTTCGACCAGCCTATGACCAGCTCGTATCTTCATACGACTAGTCCATATCTGATCGAACAGAAAGACTTTCTCGTGTATTCTCCCTTTGCCTCGCGATATCTGGTTGAACTCTAGGTGAGATGTTGTATCATCTATGGACTGTTCAATACTTTCTCGATCAAGTGTCAAATTAACTTTATGTGGTCGACACTTCGACCACTAGTGGCATGGCCATGCACTTTCTTTATCCGAACAAAACGAGGGGCCCAAAGATATATCTCTTGTTATGTTAGGAGGGCAAATCTCATATCAGACCACCACATCCCTCGCATATTTCATAGCATATCTACCTTTATAACTACCCAGTTACGACTAGCGTTTGGTAACCCCTAAGAGTGCTATTACACATGTAGAAAACTATGCTGATCTCAGGTCTAAGGATTATACATCATCATTGCTTGATATCAACTAATGATACATAGAATCATAACAATCTCAACAGTGTTTCAAGGTGGGGTTTTTCCAACACCATGTTCTCTAACATGTGCCCATATTATTGGTTTGATATCTCCATATCCATGACCTATGAAACATAGTCATCAACCAATACATATACTAATCTATTCATATGTGTTCTCATATGTTTCCGACCAGGGAACGTTTAAGAATAATCATCGCAGAAATATAGAGTTTCACAATCAAGTCACATACTTGATAATAAATATTATTGATATTATTCTAGGAACAAGATAACATATTATCTAATGTTGTGAATATAATGAAATATAATCATTTTTATGATTACCTCTAGGGCATATTTCCAACACTCATCGCTCGATGCAGCCACCGAGCGGGTCCTCTACACCTGGGTGCTCTACTCCACCGGGGCGCTCGACCGCCGTGAAGCATCCTCTGTTGCCCTCATCGTCGCACGTTTACTGCGTGTAGTGGGAGCAGGAAGTCGAGGTCGCCGCCATCGTCCTCCTCGAGCTCCCCCACCGGATCTTCTGCTGCTGCTGCTGTCATGCCGCCACCACCATGGCTCTCTCGCGCTCGTCCTCCTCGAGCTCCCCCACCGGATCTTCTGCTGGCGACCACAGTGGGAGTTGCGCTGGTGCGTTTGGATTTGGATTGGGGGGCAGACGATTTTGGAGTTTGTTTGGCGTTCGAGGATGGCTCGGCTGTGCTTGACTTCTTAGCATCTGAAGTTGCTGTGGCTTTTTCACTGGGATTGCACTATGCTGCTTTGGGTCGTATTGGGCTGCACGTGGTGCTTCTGGGCGAGTGTTGTTCGCTACTGATCCTTGTTGTTTGGTTGTCGCACTTGCCTGCTTGCTGCTAGTATCTACTGCTAGTTATCCTTGAGTCTTTTTCTTGCTTTGTGTTATTTCTTCCACTATGTCTGTCCAAGTTCGTAGCACTTTATTTTTGAGTTCGTCTAAGCCACGCGAATCCATAAATTTATTTTTAGTCATAGAAGCATATTAATTTTTTTGCATGGCAGCAGCCGTTGCTCTCTTTGAGCCGCTGCAGATCCGCCGCCCCAAGCTTTTAAGGACACCGTGTTTCTTCCGCACTGCTTCTCCATTGCGCTTCTTGTGTATTGTGTCATACTTCTTCCACACTACGTCTCCGTTGCACTTCTTGTGCATTGTGTCACACTTCTTCTCCATTGCGCTTCTTGTGTATTGTGTCATACTTCTTCCGCACTACGCCTCTGTTGCACTTCTTATGCATTGTGTCGCACTTCTTTTGCACCGTGCCTTCGTTGTGTTTCTTGTGCACTGCGCTCCGCCGTCTTGGGCTACGATCTGTACCGTTATGCTTCTTTATATTCTTCTTCGGCTTGATTTGATAGCTTTCTCTATATTTGTCAGTTTTATCATCTTCGTCGTGTTGCTGTGGTCGACTTTGCTCCCACACCTTGTGTTTTATAGGTTGTCGCAGACACCAGATGAGAGGAGATCTTTTGATACTCGATATATTTTTCTAAGAGTTGCATGCTACGACGATATCATCAAAACTCAGATTTTGTATTTGTATTGTTCGGATGGGTGTTTGAACAAAGACCGAATCAAAAAAAAATTCCGACGCAAACACGACTGTAGGCTTGTAACTGCCCATCGCTATGGTTTTGGGAATTTGGAACGCTGGCCTGCTGGGGTTTAGGGGTAGCTGTTTTTAACTATAGGATTTTGATTGTTTTATACGATTTTTCTGTTAATAGATTATGTTGGGTATATCAGGACCCTTCGTATCTTTTTGGTGATCCTTATCCTGTTCCTAGTTTCAAGTTTATGTTTAGTATAGTACTCTGTGTTGCTTCTTGTGATAATTTATCTCTCCGTAATTTTGTTGCTGCTGTTAGAGATATAATTAGACATATGATTTGATTTGGTTTCCTTATCTGTAACATGCATTGTATATATATACTGGCCAAGTGGCCCCTGATAATACAAGTTGCTATTCCAACATGGTATCAGAGCATTAGGGTTACCTCTAGTCGCTGCCGCCGGCTTTCCTCACGCTCGTGCAACTTCGTCTCGTCGCTTCGTCGGCATCATCTCATCACCGACGTCTCGCTGCCGGCCTTGTCATCTTGCTGCCCACCACCGCCGCCGCCGCCTCGGAAAGCCCTCGGGAGCCCCGTCGCCTCGGCCGCCGCGCCGCTCTGACTCGCCTCGGAAGCCGCGAGGGCGGTGAAGACCCTCGGGAGCCCGTCACCTCGGCACTGCTGCCGCTCATTGTGCTTCCACCGCCGCTCCGCTAACCGCCTCGGAAGCCGTGAGGCTGCTTCCATCGCCATTGTGCTTCCACCGCTGCTCATCAATTTGGCCGCCTACTCGGAGCCGCGAGGGCCGCCGCTCCACTCTGGTGAAGCTGCCATTGTCTGCGTCGCCGCTTCTTAGTGAGCATTGTCGAAGACCTTCGCCGTCGCCGCGCTATCGCACCAGCCGCCGCCACCGGCTACCGCCTGAACGGGAAACCCTCCGTGACCGAGACGCCGCCGCCATTGCCGCCGACCACCGGACTCAGCCGCCGCTGCCGAAAGCACAAGGGCGGCGCCGCCTCGGGAGACTATCCCCACCGCCGCCGTCACACAAGGGGGAAACCCTAGTTAGGGTTTCCCCGCTCGGCGATGGTAGGGTAAAGCGCCCCCCGTCTCCTTTTAAAGGAGCCGCCGGAAAAAAAGCAAAAACAAAAAAACAAAAAACAAAAAAAAACGTCGGTCTAATCGCCGCGCCGTCGAGCGCCGCCTATTAGACTACGTTACCTTGGTCGCCGCGCCGTCCAGCGCCGCCTACCAATGGGTACCGAGATACGTGCAGAGGAGACTCGTCTGAGTGGTGCTGGTCTGATGCCACTCCCCTCCGTGCTCGCCGTCCGTACACCTGCTACATCGACTACTTCACGCTTCAGTACACTGCCTCCTCCAGCGGCTGCCACAGGTGGTGGTGGCCGCCCTCCATCTGGCGGTGGTCGTCCTCGCTGCTCCTACTGCGACAGGATCGGCCACATTGAGTCCCAGTGCTACAAGAAACAATGGCATATTTCACGTCGTTCTTCTCCTAGCACTGGCACCGGTACTTCTACAACGTGCTGCATCGACTACTTCGCGTTTTCTCTCGAAGGCGAGAGATAGCGGACCGACGATCGCTTGCCGCTTGTGTTCTTCCTCGGCGGAGTTCTGCGGGTTCTGCGGTGACTCTTGACACGAGAAACCACCTCCTACGGTCGGTACCTCCCGTGGATCCTTGATTCGGAGCATCCTTCCACATGACTTCCGATTCTTCCACTCTATCTTTTGTTACACCTCTTGATTCCCACGCCGCTGTACTTACTGCGATGGTACCTCTCTTTCGTCTGCAGTGAGGACCTCTTAGCAACTCATTTTTCATGTTCCTTACATTTGCTCATGTTCCTCGCCTAACCATGCGACTTCTTTCTGCTTTGGATGATTCTCGACCTTGGTTATCGGGTCATTCTCGACTCGACTCTTGTTGTGTTCAGGACCAAACACAGGAGCTCGGTTGGTTCGGCCCTCGGCGCCTTGACTCACAGCGTCTCTGGAGCTTGGTAGCTTCACCTTCCTTCCACGCCCCGTAGCGCGCCGATCTCTCGCTTGGCTACTCAGTCTACGGTTCTTTCCGTGATGGCATCACCGTCTTGGTCATATGTGTGGATCTCGTCTGTCATCCTTAGTTCGTCGTGGTCTTCGGGATCTGTCTCGGTGGCGTCTCTTTAGATTGTCGGGTGTAAGTTAGGCAAATGATTGACTTCCTTATCCTCATAGTGAGTCGATGTCTCGGTGTCCTTTTGATCTTGTTCATTCGATGTTTGGGGTCCGACTCCTTCGTTTGAAAGGGGTCATCGATACTATATCATATTTATAGATGATTTCTCTCGCCACACTTGGATATATTTCATGTCTTCTCGTAGTGAGGTCTTGTCCATCTATAAACAGTTTGCCACCATGGTTCGCACACAGTTCTCCACTCCTATTCGTGTTTTTCGTGTCGACTCTGTGGCGAGTACCTCTCTCATCACCTCGCGGCTTTCCTTCTTGGCGAGGCACTCTCGCTCGATTCTCTTGTCTGGTGCTCATGCTCGAATGGTGTTCTTGGCGCAAGCATCGTCACCTTCTTGAATCAGCTCGTGCCCTGATGATTGCCGCCTCTATTCCACCTCACTTTTGGGCGGAGGCTGTTTCCACTGCTACCTATCTTGTCAACATCCACCTTCTTACGCTCTTGAGCGCAATCCCTATTGGCGTCTCGTGGTCTCCTCCCGACTACTCGCCTTCCGTGCATTTGGTCGCGTTTGCTCGTTCTCCTCGCCCCTCGAGAACGCACCAAACCGATCGCTCGATCTGTTGAGTGTGTCTTTACGGGATACGATCTGCGAGCACAAGGGCTATCGGTGCTGGGATCCTGTTGGTCGACGGATGCGGATTTCTCGGGACGTCACTTTCGACGAGTCTCGTCCCTTCTACCCACGTCCTGTCTCTCCTTCGGCTTCCTCTGTGGAGTCTCTGTCTTTTTTGACTTTTCGGATACACCTATCTCTGTCTTGCCCTTGTCCACCCGTCCCACTGAGTCTCCACATATTTCTCCTGTGGCCTCTCCGCCATTGTCGCCGCCTGCTTCGTCTCCTGCGGCTCCTCAGGCTCCCCCCACTACACTCGTCTACACTCGTCGACCTCGTATGAGGATCTTCCAGATGAGCCCACTTCTCCTGATGTTTCATCTTCTTCTGATGCTTCATCTTCCCTTGATGGGCCGTCTTCTCCTCGCTACGCTCTCGCGATCGCTTGATCGATTCGGCCCCTGCCTGTTTTGCCTTTCTGCCGTGCGGCTACTTGTGAGCTTTGCCTCCCACGGGATGTTGTTACTCATCCTGAGTGGCAGCATGCCATGGCCGAGGAGATTGTTGCCCTCGAGCGTACTGGTACTTGGGATCTTGTTCCTTTACCATCTCACTCTCGTCCCATCACATGTAAGTGGGTCTATAAGATTAAGACTCGCTCGATGGCTCTCTTGGCGCTATAAGGCGCGTCTTGTTGCTCGTGGCTTCGGCGAGAGCATGGTCGTGACTACGACGAGACTTTTGCTCTGTGGCCCACATGACCACCGTCGCGCTCTTCTTTTGGTGGCGTCTGTTGCCATCGGTCTGCATTCTCGGCTTGATGTCAAGAATGTCTTTCTTAATGGCGAGTTGCGTGAGGAGGTCTACATGCATCCGCCACACGGGTATTCTGTTCACGAGGGCATGGTGCATGCGCCTTCGCCGCTCTCTCTATGGCCTTAAGCAAGCCCCTCGTGCACGGTTTGGCGCTTCTCCTCTGTGGTCACTCGCTGCGGCTTTTCGGCCAAGTGATCATGATCCTGCGCTCTTTGTCCACACTTCGTCTCGTGGTCGGACTCTTCTTCTTACATGCGTTGATGATATGATCATTACCGAGATGACTCGAGTACATTGCCTTTGTCAAGGCTCGTCTTAGTGAAGCGATTCCTTATGTCGGATCTTGGTCCTCTTCGTTACTTCCTTGGGATTGAGGTTACTTCCACTCGAGATGGTTTCTTTATGTCTCAAGAGAAGTATATCCAGATCTTCTTGATCGCGCCTCCCTCACCGATCGGCGTCTGTTGAGACTCTATGGAGCTCAATGTTCACCTCCGACCCTCGATGGCGAGCCTCTTTACGATCCGACTCGCTATCGCCATCTTGTTGGGAGTCTTGTCTACCTTGTCATTACTCGTCAGGATATCACTTATCCGGTTCACATTACGAGTCGGTTTGTTTGCTCCCACTCAGTCCACTACACCACCTTCTTGAGTTCTGCGATACCTTCGTGGGACTATCTCTCGCCGTCTCTTCTTTCCACGCTCCGGCTCGTTCTGACTTGAGCTTATTCGGATGCTACTTGGGCGGCGATCCTCCGATCGCGGTCTATCTCTGCTTCTTGTGTTTTTCTTGGTGGTTCGCTTATTGCGGAAGGCGAAGAAGCAGATTGCAGTGTCCGTTCGAGTCAGAGGTGAGTTACGAGCTATGGCTCTCTTGGCAAGAGAGATTACTTGCTACGGTGGTTACTTGAGGATTTTGGTGTTTACATTACACCAGACTCCTCTCTTGTCGACAAAGATACAAGTGCTATCAAGATGTTGCCGTGACCACGTGAAGCATGAGCTCACCAAGCATATTGGTGTTGATGCTTCCTTCATGAGGTCTTGTGTGCATGATCGGTGATTGCTCTTGATATGTGCCTTGAGCTTGGATAGCGGATTTCTTCACGAAGGCCTGGACTCGAGCACAGCACGGCTTCTACCTCTCCAAACTCAGTGTTGTTGATCCACCATGAGTTTGAGGGGGGGTGTTAGAGATATAATTAGAGATATGATTTGATTTGGTTTCCTTATCTGTAACATGCATTGTATATATATACTGGCCAAGTGGCCCCTGATAATACAAGTTGCTATTCCAACAGCTGCAATGTACCTGTTTGTTTGCTTCTTTTTTTTTGCATACTGTTGATAATTTTTTTTTGAAGAATAGGTGCTGGGAGGAAGACCGAGACCTACAATCCTGCGACACCAACATAACACCGAACCGACACACGGTGGTATGGAAACCAATCTGTTTCTGCACTTAAATCTCCGGGAAGATAAGATTGGAGTGATTTTTGGTTGCACACACAACACGATCGATGAGTGCCTCTCTAAACAGCTATTTGGTTAGTAAATTCCTTTTGAGTTTTGACATGTATAATCAGCAACACCATTACTGCGAATATACTTCAGAGTCACACGGTTTAACACCAGTAGACCACCCGTAGCATATTCAGCTGTGTTTTCAGGCAGTTCGTTGTTGTCTCTGTTTGTTTTGAGAAACTGCATACGAATAGGCGACAGCGCCTAGATAGATGGTGCCTGAACCTGAACAAATTGAGCTGTTTACAGTTCATGAGTGACTTTCACAAAGTTCGAACAACAAATTGAACTGTTTACGATGTACGAGTGACTCTGGGATTCTGAATGTTGATTGTTGAAGCATCTCATGCCTTCTGTTATTGCCTGTAGCAGCTAGATAGCTAGCTCTGCTTTTGGCAGCCGGTGGATATAATAGTTGCAAGTTGCAACGTTTGTGCCGGCAAGCTACTACCACTAGCAATGCATTGTTCTCCTTTGTGCCATATAGTCCGAGCACTTGGTGCCGAATCTGGACTCTGGAACAGCCCGGTGTGGTGTTGGTGAATGAAACGCAGCGCTGCTAGGGAAAGAATCCGCAGGCCTGCCTAACTGCCCTATTATACTAGCAAAGCTTTGCTCAAGATTGAGCAACAAGGTGCATGTGCGAGATTTGGAACTGCCATCATTTCAGTTCAAGGATTCTCCTCCCCAGGATGCTAAGCGCATGGCCGAAATTGAACATCGGCTGAGCATTTCTGAATTCTGAGTACGTACGCGATGGACATGCGGTACGACGCGTTCACCATTTCAGGGCTGTACTACACGTCTTTGCACAGGCATAAATAGGATTTCTTGTAACCAAATGTTAGCTTTACAATGCACGAAACACCCCGACAACTGCAAACTGAATGGATATAATTCTCGATGAGACAAAGGCAAGAGTAAATAATATGCAACTGGAGCTGATAAATTCTGAAGCTTCACGAAAGCAGAGCGAGATTCTTCAGGTTCCAACTTCCAATTGACAGCACAAGACTAGCATCCATTCCTCGTCCAGAATGGCAGAATCTACCTTCACACGATAATTTGCAGTGCCTCATTGGACTCAATCAGACTCATAAATCCGAGATATCAACCCAAAATTATCCTCAATCCACCTTTGTACTCTTTAAAATCACGCTGTATTGTCTTCTTACAACATCAAGTCACCAACTTGAGTTTGAAATGTGCTATAGCCATATATATACCTTTAGCAACGCACGGAAGCATGGATAGAAATACCGGCCGGTAACCGGCCGGTAACCGGTTTACCGGTGGGGGCCGGGATTTGAAATCCCGGCCGGTTTTTCCGGAGTTTACAAATTCAAATTTCGAATTTCGAATTTCGATTGAATTTTAAGCAAAATTTAACGAATTCAACCGAAAACCGGTTACCGTCGATAACGGTACCGAAAATTTACCGGTTTTTAAACCCTGCGGAAGCATAAAGGGAGATTCTTCAAGTTCCAATTGATAACAGAAAATTTTCAACTTAGGGACTAGATATTCTAAACAAGAATCTACTTTACCCCAAACAATGCCGTGAGTCATTGGACTCGATCATAAACAAGAACCGAAATTTTATCCACTATATCATCGCCTTTTTCCTCTTTAAAAGCACACTATACTACTCCCATCATCACACCACCAGCTAGAGCTTCCAACACCAGAATGGCTTACAACTTTGTTCCTGATGTATGGGGTTGGATCACCAACCTGCCTCCATTCTCGCAATGGCGCACCAACTCCATGTCCCTTTGCATCTGCACCACGCCATCAGCATCGGCATCATCGCAGCCATCGATGAGCCTCTCAATTGTCAAAACACCTCCCACCCAGCCTTCCTACCTCACCTTCTCCATCTTTGCAAACTACCGTGTACCGATTTCTCTGTGGACGTCCAAACCAGTCCACCTGAAAACAAAGACACAGCAATCTCTAGATGAACAAGACATGATCCAGTTGTTCGTCGACATTGTGAACTGGGTGCTCAGGTATGGACCTGACAACAAATTGTCCTTTCGGTTCCCCGGGGCACAACTTCATGGCAACTTCAAGGACGTGTTTAACATAGTTTTCTTGTCCCTGGCCTTCCTGGTCTGCATCTATGAGGCTCCCCATGATCTCCGCCGTGGATGCTTGGACTCACTGAAAACCCAGCTGACTGGCTCAAAGTGCAGAGATGCTGCAAAGACCCTTGTCAAAATGCTCGGGGCAAACCTTGAGGACCAATGGATGCAGACACTGAATCTTGCAGTGACTAACTGGATTGTTGAGCTAAAATCCTCACACCACTCGTTTGGCGTACCATCACCACTGTTCTCGTATGCTCTCTCAGCGAGTGGGCTCTGGAAGGTCCAACTGTACTGCCCAGTTATTGCCATGGGCATGGAAGATCCTGCAGTAGCAACACAGGATGAGCGTCTTCTCTTCTCGCTCACTTATCAGCAACTTGAAGGTGTGATTCAGCTAGCCTACAAAACAGTCAGAAGGGAGAACTGGATTGATGTTGAGGTAAAGGTTGATAACGTAAGGTCAGTGATTTTCACATATAAGGATTTCATTCGCTTTCTTACATGAACCATTTAAATCCTTATTAATTCAGAAGAAGAAAAAAATGATTTTCTTTACTTTATCTGAGGTAGCAATAATTTCAGTAAGGAGAAATATTAAATTTTCACAGTAACATGTACAGCATATCTGCATATGTTTGGTGTCAAAACTAAAGGTTTAACAAGCAAGTGAGATCCTTGACAAGTGAAAATTTGGAAAGGTAACATAGACCTTGAGCAAGCAGTCATATGTGTTTTTGTAACATGTTTCTCCCCTATATACCACATGGGTCTTAGAGAGACTAAAACTCAAGTTGAAAACTTCAGAAACTGTCTAGAAATTCAAAAGCATACTGTAATCCAACATTGTTTCACAAGTCGGTCATAACTCAACTGTACAAATTAAAGCAAAAAAAAAATCACCATATATGTGAATTATCTAAAACCAAGAACAACACTTACTGTGGCATTCATCCCAGGTGTGACGTGGACTCTTTGGTCTCTGAGACCCTCATGGCGGAACGTGGATATGGCTCTGAAGAGAAACATTTCCCATCACGTGTCATGCTGCAAATCACACCTATGCAACAATCAGATGTACTGTCGGTTTCAGTCAGCAAGTCCTCCGACAACCCTACGCTTGAGTTCGGTCTTGAGAAGGGCATTGAGGGTTCATTTGATCCTCCAAACTCATTTGGTATGAAGGCATCCGTTACTGAAAGCCTCACACTGGCCATGAAACCCTGGAAATTTGAACAGTCTGTGCATGGAAACACTGCAACCTTGAACTGGTTTCTGCATGATGGTGTAAATGGCAGGGAGGTTTATTCTTCGAAGCCTTCCAAGCTTTCGCTGCTTCAGCCAAGGGCCTGGTTCCGTGACAGGTACTCAAATGTGTACCGCCCATTCACAAAGCAGGGCGGCATCATTTTTGCACGTGATGAGTATGGAGACAGCGTCTGGTGGAAGGTGTGCGGTGCAGCATTAGGAAATACTATGGACTGGGAGATCAGAGGCTGGATTTGGCTAACCTACTGGCCTAACAAACAAAGGACCTTCCACAGTGAAACAAGGTGGCTTGAATTCAGAGAATGTCTGCAACTTCCCCTTACAAAGTTTTCATAATTTATTTGTAGTACTTTGAATGATTATATAGCAGTGTAGTGTTATGTAAAGTATTTCTAAATCCATGCATGTAAGCATTATAAATATTACGGTTATTCTATTGGTATTTACAAATCCAATACCATTATTCTATTGGTATTTACAGATCCATGCATGAAGGCATTATAAATAATACAATTATTCTATTGATATGTTAAGTATTTACAAATCCATGCATGTAACAGTTATAAATAATGTGATCATTCTATTGTAACCCTAATATGCCTATTTGAGCAATTTCATGTAACCCTAAAGTCCGAATTCCCTGAAGTCCTATTCGGAGTATCTAGTAACTACAACTCATTTTTAAGAGCTAACTCGAGTTCAACAGGACAAATAAGCATGATTATCAACAAATAAGCTCATTAAATATGGATTCATTTTTACCATAGTACATGAACTCAACACACAGGACAATTTCTTGTACCCGTTGGCTTATAGTATAAAGCTATCTTCCAGTAAGATGAAAACCATAAATGACTACAAAGCTTCAGGTTGTAGATAATTTGAAGTATTCCCTAGCAGCTAGAATGAAGTTATTCCTATTACTCCGCATGGCTACAACCTAATATGAGAAAAGACTAAACCCATCATCTCCATCTTGGTATTCTTCATGTACTTCCGTTTTTTGGTCGGCATTCAATTCCACAATTATCATCTCGAGAAGTTCTTCGACGTTGAAGTAATCATTACTTACGTTCACTTCTTTGTTTAAAACACTACCCTCCGGTTGAAATACCTCTAGGGTCTTCCGCTCCTCATGGATATTTCCCAAGTCATCGCTCACTTCTGTTTTCACCTCATGCAACTCAGCCTCTACAGATTCCAACCCATCCTTCTCATCGGACTGATGCAACACAGCGGTCGGTCCATTGGACACCAGAAATGGAGGCGATTCCAACTCATCCTTCTCATCAGACTGGTTTAGCGCAGCGGTGGGACCATTAGACATCAGCAACGAAGGTGCTGACGTGCAGCCAGAGTTGGCATCCGCGGAATGCTCTGAGAAGTTGACACGTGCTGCGGAGCCATACATTGCCCTTGCCGCCTCATCATATGCATGTGCAGCTTCCAATGCAGTAGGGAATGAGCCCAGCCATAGCCGCTTGCCACGGTTGGGCTCACGGATCTCAGCCACCCATTTGCCCCATGTCCGTTGCCTCACGCCGCGGTAATCACAATTTGAATTTTCAGGACCTCCTTTCCCTGCCATGCACCCTTTCTTTGAACCCTTGGCTGGTGCTTTCCTTGAGGCATTCTCTTCCCCAAGCTTCTGGTTTTGCTCCTTCCACCTCTTGATGGTTTCAGCAATTGAATCAGGGCCAGTGCTTTTCCTGCGCATTTTCTTCTTCCTGACACAACAAGGTAATTCTTTCACAAAGGCAAGCATTGAAACAAAGAATCCACCCCCTTCTCAGGGACCAGCAGTAATCGACCCCCAAAAGAGGGTTTTTGATGCTACGCCCCAACACCTCGTCTGCCATGGAAATCCAGCAAGTAATTGGCGTGCACCGCCACCAAGACAAAAACTTTGACATTCGATTTCAAGGACGACATACGACACCCGGTTTAACACCGGCAATTGCTAAACAATGTCCTAAATCTCATCGAACTATAATTCCCAACTGAAGAGACATGGAAAATCAGAAGCCTTTTCTTCTTCTTTGAAGCAGGAGAAAAATCATAGCTTGAAAAACAGTGGCAAAAACACGGAGCAGGCTAGAGCGACGTGATCCAACTGATTCTACAGCTCTAGCTTAACATGAGCAGTTGATAGCACGAACTACCAAGGACACAAGCACATAAACACGCATGAATTCAATGTCGCAACTACTCCACCGCAGCACCGCCTCAGCAATGCTCAAATATTCAGCACAAGAAAGCAAGGAGAGATTGGCCATGCTCACCTCTCTTGCCCGGAACATTCTCCTCCCTTCTCATCTATCCGCTCCATCAAGCAAGACGGCAGGAGAGGAGAGGAGATCTCCCTCTTCTCCTTGGATTTCCTCTCCAACCCGTCTCCCCAATCTCTCTCTCCCTCCTCCCTCCCCTCCCTCTCTTGCTGCTATCCTCTGTTGTTTCTCTTCCGGGCACCAACCAGATCTTCTACGGACGGTGCGCCCGGATCTCTCTCACCTCGCCTCGCAGGCGCAGGCGAAGGTGTCGGTGTCCCCCTCAGCGTCTGCCGCCGCTCTGTGCACAGAGCACAATTTCACATCTTTCCTCGGCTTTGGCTTGGGTTTTGACGTGGGGCTCCAGCTGCGGTGGTGCGGCTACGCTGGCAGCAGGGGGCAGGTCAACACGACACACGAGTGCCACGGCCGGCCACGGCCGCAGATGCGTGCGATTGCAGCCGTATTTTTTAGCAGCAACTAACTACTCTCTGTAACGTTGTGCTGTGCGGCGCAGGGTCTCGCATTCTCGTGTCAGTACTAATGGTAAGTCGTAAATGATTTTAAATGCTCTCGATTTCATGATCTGCTACGGCTGATACTGTCGTCGTCCGATTACCATCATCGTGTGCTAAAACTACTATTTGGGGCCGGTGATAATTTGGGAATTCTACTGCCACCAGCGTAGTACCAGTGTACTACTATTCTGGGTACTTATTGAGCTGGCGTGCAGTGTGTAAAAGGTGGGAAGAGGAGAGGACTCGGAGGAGGCTGACTGATGACATGAGCGATGCGACGCGTCGTGGTCGTGGTCGTGGTCGTGGCACCCTAGCTAGCTCTTCTTAGCTGCTCATGTGCTCCATGCTCTCTGTTCAGAAGCGCTTGCATGTAGAGACGCCCTGGAGCTGGCGATTCATGTTGGTGTGCAAAAGATAATTCCGGAGACAGGTAGCAAGCAGCTTATGGGTCTTTTCAACGAAGGTGCTCGAACTTGTTCTGATGTTACACCGGTTATTGAGGAAATTTGGGAGCTTAGCAAGAGTTTTCAGGAGCCTGTATCGAGATGTAATACTGTTTATGTGCAGAACAAGTCTTTAGTAATTCTAGTTGGTGCATATAGCTTGAGATAGCCAACTTTATAAACAAGATCTTGATACGGGATCATAATCTCGCTCAATCTTAATAAAGACTCTCTCTTTGTCTAAAAAAAAAGCTCTTCTTTTTAGTTGAGAGTACAATCTGGACGCATTCATCGTACACACATATACGCTCATGTGTTTTTTACACATGCCTAATTTAGAATAGGGTCAGATCCTACATAGTGCGAGCACACATTATCTACATATGTAATTAACCTAACGTTTTAATCACTTAACACACTTAACGTATGTACTCAACCTAACCCACTTACATAACTCTAAAGCCAGTCGGATCCCAGACGTAACTGCACTCCGGCGCTGTGAGCCAACTTGGATGCGCATCCGATGTGCGCGCCGGCATCTGGTATGGTAGGCCCATTATCGACACGAGGCAGGCATTTGGGCCGGGGCCATGCTAATCCACGGCCCACATGCAAAATGGTGAGGAGGAAAAAGAGGGAGTCGAAGCCGCGCTGCATTTCACTCGCCTCGTCCCATTTCGAAAATAAACCTTCCTCGTCTCCTTGCCGCGACTCGACCGATTCTGCGTCTCCCACCTCGAAATCCTCCAGAATTCCGCTTGAATGCCTAGCGGGTGGCAGGTCTGGGGCCAGTCCGACGGCCGCCTCGTCTGGGTCCCCGCCACCTACGCGCCTCCTGCTCCTCCGCTGCCGCCGGCCGCCGCCTCCGAAGGTTCGCTCTACCAATTCTCTCTTCTCCTTCACTTCGATCGGGAAATCGTCCAGTAGACTGACCCCCTCCTCCGCGTTCCTTCGATCCTAAACCCTAGGCCCGGGCGCCGCTGACGGATGCCGCGTCCAGTCCATGGCTGACCTCCTCACCGAAGGTACTCTCCCCTTTCAGCTCCTCTCCTCCGTATCCATCCGTGTGCGAGCAGCAGCGTGCTTGCCTACTGCTTTCTGGTTGCACGCGATACGCTTGCTGTTCTGTGTATGCCGCTCCCGACGTTTGCGTGTAAAGGAGTGTGGCGGTGTCTAATTAGCGAGATGCCTGTTTTTACTGATGGAATCCGCAGCTCGGAACAGTCTGATCGGAGGGGATGCGATGGCCGGAGCGACTGAGGATGCAGGGAAGGGTGGGATGTTCTGCACTGGGTCGGGGAGATCGGTGGCCGTCAGCGACAGGGCCATACGGAGGGCCAGGGCGTTGGTTGGGGAGGAGGCGGTGGAGACAAGTAGCAAGAAGTGTTGCGTTCTGCTGTGTGTTTCGTAGCATGGAATTGGCTATCTATGTGTTCGTTTCTCCATGTATTGTACTGGGTTGACGAGTGTCTGTACTGCAGAGCAACCGTTTGGTGATGGTGCTGATTTAGAGGGTGAATTGAGAGAAACGGATGTTTCATATAGAGGTTAGACTTGTTTCCTCCTTTTTCTTTGTGGAGGCCGAATTGGATGTTGCAACGAGAGGTAGAAAGTGCAGATTTTAGATAACTTTGATGAATTATATTTGAGGTTGTGCAGTACGAATTCACCTTTGCATCTTACGAAATTTAGGTGGTGTGCATAAAGATAGCACGCCCCCAATGTTTCAAACTGGATCAGGCAAAGCGGTCTTGCTGAGCAAGGACTCAATCCGGAAGGCAAGAGCTGTTTTGGAAGGTAGGAAGTTAACACCTATTTACTTTCTATGTAAATGCTGGAAGTGTTTTGTTATTTTGTGCATGATGACATATAGTTGCCTCTGAGCAATTTAGGATTTGCTTGTGTTGTGTACCACTAGACAAATGTGCCATAGATAATGAGACATTGTAATGTACTATTTAGGAAATGTTGAGAATGCTGCTGGTTCCATACAACCAATGTGCCATACTGGAATGGGGAGGTCGGTACCTGTCAGCAGGAGCTGCATTGATAAGGCAAGGGCTGTTTTGGAGGGACAAACAATTGCAAAACAAGGTTAGTCTGATGAATATGATATTTATCTTAAGTTTTGAATATTTCGGTAAAAAATTCCAACGTGCCTTTACTTTTTGAATAACTGTCCCCTCTGTCAGCAGATGTGGCAGGTGTGGATGGCATGGAACAGTTTCCATTGTTCCAAACTGGTTCAGGCGGAGCTGTATCGGTCAGTGTGACATCTATTCAGAAACCTAAGGCTGTCCTGGAGGAAAATAATACAAATGAGGGTAAGATTTAATCATTCTGCTATTTGAATTTGGAGTTATCGCTTTTGCCTAAATATTGTGAAATGACACCTTTTTTTTGGTGTTGTGACGGAATTCCTCTCCTGTTAGGAAATATGGATGTCGGACCGGATTTTCTAATCCCGAATCCTCTGTGAGAGCACTGTGCTATTCCCTGGATCAGTAGATACCACTCACAGATACATCATTGAATCATTTCATACATGGCATAAAACCATAAAACCACTCACAATATTAACACATCAGAGTTTACATAGACCGCATCGGGTCAAATTTTTACAATAAGGGCCGAACATGCCAAATGATTACATCATAAAAGTAGCGGAAGCGACAACGGAAGTAAAAAGGGTGAGGGCACATCTCTCCACGAGCAAGCGACTGGGGAAACCTGTGTACATCCGATATTACCCAAAAACTCAGATAATATAGGATGCACCTAGGTACCAACGGAGTCAGCTAGACTGGGGCGAGACTAGAACAACTAAGGACTAAACTATGCTTCAAGAACTCCTGGGTCTTCGGACATCTGGTTCCTCGTAGAAGTCGTAATCTCCAATATTTCCTACTTCTGAGGGTTTGGGGAAAGAGCGAGAATGAGCACAACTACCGTGCTCGCGAGGCAACACACATAATGCAATAGTATACATGCAAGGCTTAACAAAGATGGTCCAGGTTCTTTTATTTGCTAGAGCAATATTTTCAATTATCATAAATACAAGTCCTATGACTTAGCATTTTAAACAAATTGCATTTTCATTAAAGAGAATAAGTGCAATCTCAAGGGTGGATAATTGAAGGTGGTGATGATGATCAAAAGGTTGAGGCCGGTACGGGCCTTACATTTAGGCTTATTGATGAAGCATCGGGGGCTAGTGAAGCCATGCAACCTCGTAAGAACACAAGAGTGAGAGACCTCTATGAAGATGATTTCTCGTTCGATTTTGAAGAGGATGTCAATGAGGGGGAGGACGACTGTCAGACCCGGATTTTCAAATCCCGGATCCTCTGTGAACATTACTGTGCTACTCCCTGGATCAGTAGGTAGCACTCACAGACTCATTGCTGAATCACATCATACAAGGCGCGAATTAAGATATTTAATTAAGCAAACATCAGAGTGACATAGACCACGTCGGGTCGAGTTTTACATAAGGGCCACCAGGCCAAATGGATTACATTACACAAAAGCAGCGGAAACAAAAGGGAGGGTGGAGCTCATCTCTCCACAGCAAGTGGTCGGGAAACACGTGTCGTCCGATATTACCCAAAACTCGGACAATATAGGGCGCACCTAGGTACCAAATGAGTCGGCTAGGCCAGGCGAGACTAGAACAACTACGAACTAAGCTACGCTTCAAGAACTCCAGGGTCTTCAGGCATCTGGTTCCTCGTAGTACGCGTAGTCTCCTTGCTCCGCATCATCTGGAGGGTTTGGGGAGGAGCGAGTGAGCACAACTACTGTGCTCATGAGCCAACACACAGATGCAATAGTATACATGCAAGGCTTAACAAGGATGGCTCGAGTTCTTTTATTTGCTAAAGCAACATTTTCAATTATCATAATTACAAAGTCCTATGACATAGCATTTTAAACAGATTGCATTTTCATTAAAGAGAGTAAGTGCAATATTAAATAACAGAGAAGGCTACCTCCACCTTATGCTTAATTTTTGGTAGTGGTTACGTCCCACCGATTATCAACACCGGATAAGGCTACCCAGAGAATTCAAAACAAGGTGGATGAGCCCAACACATTTCCATTCCACCCACAAAGATTTTGAAATAGAACTAACTCGAGTTAAGTTCCCATGTCGCCTTTGACCGGGCGCGGTGCTTTAAGCAGTTTAGACTCGCAGAGGTTGTACACTGTACCCACAAGAGATAATCATACTCGTTACTCCACATGATTCCTTAGTCATGTAGTTGAGCGATCGTCACGATAACGTTTCAATGTATCTTGCCTCTTAGTCATCTCACTAGTATGGGCTAACCCCATGCGGTGGGTCCCATAAGTTGTGCGGGATGTCCGCCACCACGACTTGCGTGGTGGCGACTTCACCCTTCCTTTGGTGTCCCATTCAAGCCGGATCGAATCCACTACTTGCACTATCTTGCTCGACCACCGATGAGATGACTTCCAAGATTTGTTACATTTACTAAGCCAAGTTGCAATTTGCGGACTTGCGGTTGTACTTGTTTTACACAGAGGTCATGACAAGATTAAGTCCTTAAGGTTATCCGGCGGTTCATTTCAAAGTTAACCACGTTCCTGGCTACATTAGCACCCATCAACATCACATTCCTCATACCATCCGCCAGACGATGTGACAAGTTATTAGGGTTTTGGGAAGGAAAACCAATTAACGCAACACACGGTCATCTTACATCCAATGACCGCCCAAAACCATTTTCATGTTTAAAGGATGATGATCGGGACATTTATTGTCCTGTATTTAAGCAAGACTAGCATGTCGCTTAAGCACAACCTATACTAGTATTTACCAAATATTTACTAGGGTGACAAGGAATAATGGATTCAATTATCAAAGGATGGCTTAATAAGTAATTAATCAACAAATGGGTATTTAACTACCTTAAGCTTTAACATATCATTGTTTACAAAATTAAAGCATGCAACTTTGCTATTTTAAATAAACATAGTTTGCATAAAATGTAGGTTCGAAATGATCAAAGTATTGACTCGCCTTGGTTCAAGGCAGATGGGTCCTGGTAATCTTGAGCTTGGTCAAAGGGGAGGTCTCCGGCGTCGTCGAATCCTAATCGGTCGAAGGTACCGGAAAGACACAACAGCAAAGAGAGCAAATAAATACCAACTCAATAAATAATGAACTCCAAAATGAGCAAGACCAATTACCACTAGCAAGATCTTGATTTTAGAAAATTTTAGAAATTGGTTTCACAATTTTGGAGTTATCTGAAAAAGATATGAATTTTGGAAGTTATTAATCGATTTTTCAATTAACCGAAAATCGAAAAACCGAAACCCCGGGCCGACACGTGTCGTGCGCTCGATCCGCCAGCGCCTCGTGCTCGTGGACCGAGTCCACGCCTTCAGCGCCTGACCACGATGGTGAGGGGCCCACACGTCAGCAACCTTGTGCTCGGCGGGGCCCACACGTCGTGGCGCGGCGAGGAGGGCCCACCCGTCGGTTCGGCGGCGTTAAAAGCGCGGCGACGCGTCGCCGCGTCGCCTCGCTTTCCTCCGCACGCGAGAGAAAGGGAGGAGAGCGAGACGGCGGGAAGCGCCACGGCGACGGCTGGAAGGGAGATGGCGGCGCGGAGGTGGAAGGAGGCGGGTGGAGGCGAGGATGCGGCGGAGGCTCGGGCGGGCCGAGGAGAAGATCGGCCGAGCCGAAGAAGGCAGCGACGGGCTCGGCGCGAGGCGGCTCGAACGACAGCGAGTGGAGGTGGAGGAGAAGGCGCGGAGGAGGAAGGGAAAGAGGAGGGAAGTCTCGGCTTTTAAAGCCGAGGCGAGGAGCGGGAAGAAAGCCGGCCAGGGCGCGTGAGGAAGGAGAAGAAGTCCGGGCCTTGCGGATGGATGGGGCGGGACGGGGCGAGGACGCCAAGCGGGCGGCGGCGTGGCGGCGCGCGGCGGCGACAAAGCGCGCGCGGAGGCGAGGACCAGCGCGAGGCGCCGGAGGAGGCGGAGGCCGCCGCCCATGAGTAAGGGAAGAAATTAGGGTTAGGGTTTCGGGATTTTTGAATCCGATTTTGATTTTTGAAGTTTTGAACTTGAAATCAAGTTTTGATTTTGAATTGGAAATCAAAGTTTTGATTTTGAATCCTTTTTCAAAAACGGGATGTTACAAAACCTACCCTCCTTAAACGGAATCTCGACCCCGAGATTCGGCTACCCAAACGAGACAGGGAGCGTACCTCTTATTACTTCTGAAGTTGTTGGGGCTTCTTCGACGGTGACAAGGTTGACATGACCCTGGTTTTGGCTTGGCATGGAAACAGCTCTTGATGCTTGCGAGGTTTGACGACTCTTACTTGCAACTGAAGTCTGGCCTCGAGTTGGTGTGGTTTTGAAGTTGAACCTCACCGGGGTGACTGGTTGAGGGCACCTGTTGGCGAAATGTCCTTTTTCTCCACAATTGAAACAGCGAAGATGAGCTATCGGATTGACTGCTGCAGGCTGTCCAACAGAGTGAGAAGCGCGGGAAACACTCTCACTAGGACGCGGGGTTGCGATTGGCACCGAAGTTGGAGTTTGAAATGGAACTCTTGGTGACGGGGCGGCCAACTGCCTAAAAGATGAGCTGCCCTGAAAAACTGATCTTTGCGGAAAGTTGCTTTGTGGCCCTTGAAATGCCATCTTCCTTTTGTGGTGACTTCGCGATCTTTTTCTCATTTTCGGCACTATGGCCTTATTGACCAAGTGATGGAAGTGAGAAGTCATGAAGGATGGTGACCTCTCATATCTTCACGCATGCCTTCCACAAAGCGATCGATCTTCTCTTCCTCCTTTGCTATGTCATTGGGGGCATAGCGAACAAGTTGGTTGAATCGGTCAAATACTCGTTCACCGACGGTGGCCTGCTTGAGAGCTCGAACTCGTTTTCTTCAACCTCATGGTACCGCTTGGTGGTTTGTCTGGCGGTCTTGAATTCCGCCCAAGGAATGGTCCGCTAAGCGGGTTGACTTCTTCTTGAGGTAACTCGGCCATTTCTTCATCGAGGCGGGGTCGGGTTGATTACCGGTTCACAGAGGTCTGCTTCTTCTCCTTCTTCCATCGAGCCATCACCACCTCGGCGGCGAGGTAGTTTTCCACCGTGCGTGGCGGCTCCATGCGATTGGTGGGCGGCAAAGTCTACCTTGTCTTCCTCTCGAGCAGCAGGCGAGGCGAAGCTTCTTTTCCGTGTCCCTTAGCCAATCTTACGCTTCAGGGCTCATTTGCGAAGGCAAGCGTGAGAGGCCTCGTCGGAGGAAATCGCCCGACTTCAGTGCGGCTCTTGTCGGCTTCTTGGTCGCGGCGGGGGCTGGAGAATCTGCGTCTGCTGAAACATCACTTGAGCCATGGAGGTTGGTGGCGGTGGTGGCGGCGGATCTTGTCCACAGCCACGACCGGGACCGGTGCCACGACCTCGTCCACGGCGGTTGCAAAGGCTCCACGGATGGGGCGGCTCTTCTCTGAGCATCCAAGAAACAGTGAAGATAAGAACACGGGGTATATGAGGGTACTAGCCCTCTAGAGCACAACAAAAGAAATTCAAACCAAACGAGGAAAATCGATCAAATACAATACAAAGCCTAGAGTGGCTGCATTATATTAAGGGGGTTAAGTGTTTACATGACTCCAGAAAACACAGCATATAGGCTATGCTAAGTCACGACACAAGATACACACACATCGTCTACAAAAGAAGGAAACAAAGAGTGCTTACAACCAAAAGACTGCTAAAGCAAGCACTGCTAGCTAAACTAAGCTAACTACTCCCACATGACGACGAAGACTTCGGGATCGGTCTCTCCTTCTGGAGGCGGTAGTAGTAGAAGGCGCTTCGCGAAGATCTAGGTGCATCTGCTCGGGCGGTTGAAGGCGAGCGTCTTTGCGTCTTGGGCCGCCTGAACAAGCGCTCTTGGAGGTCTCGGGTCTGAAGGTGTGAGCGATGAACTCACCCTCTCTTGCATAGAGGAAAACCTCCATGGTCCATGACTCTTGGTCCAGGGTTTGAGTCTTTCGACCTCTGAAGATAGGCTTGCGGAGGTAATCCAGGTGATGCATGAATTGGTGGAGAATATCCACGAATTCAACTCCGCCTTCTCCATGAGAGCAAAAGTCCCACGAGACATCGGACGACGGGGTTGCCATCTACAAATTTTGAAACAGATGAGGTAATTAGACTGAGTACAAACTCAAGTGAAGTCAGGGTAAGTGAAGAACTAAGATAGATGAGTAAGAGCAATAAATACATTATATTTTTCCAAAGCTTTTCATAAGTTTTGAAAATAGGACTCAAGTCCTTAGGCTCGACCAGTCTAACTAAAGATCTTACAGTCAAATGCTCTGATACCAGCTCTGTCAGACCCGGATTTTCAAATCCCGGATCCTCTGTGAACATTCTTGTGCTACTCCTGGATCGAGAGGTAGCACTCACAGACTCATTGCTGAATCACATCATACAAGGCGCGAATTAAGATATTTAATTAAGCAAACATCAGAGTGACATAGACCACGTCGGGTCGAGTTTTACATAAGGGCCACCAGGCCAAATGGATTACATTACACAAAAGCGTGAAACAAAGGGAGGGTGGAGCTCATCTCTCCACAGCAAGTGATGGGAAACACGTGTGCGTCCGATATGTGCAGAAACTTCGGACAATATAGGACGCACCTAGGTACCAGCGGAGTCAGCTAGACTGGGGCGAGACTAGAACAACTACGAACTAAGCTACGCTTCAAGAACTCCAGGGTCTTCAGGCATCTGGTTCCTCGTAGTACGCGTAGTCTCCTTGCTCCGCATCATCTGGAGGGTTTGGGGGAGGAGCGAGAGTGAGCACAACTACCGTGCTCGCGAGCCAACACACAGTATGCAATAGTATACATGCAAGGCTTAACAAGGATGGCTCAGGTTCTTTTATTTGCTAAAGCAACATTTTCAATTATCATAATTACAAAGTCCTATGACATAGCATTTTAAACAGATTGCATTTTCATTAAAGAGAGTAAGTGCAATATTAAATAACAGCGAAGGCTACCTCCACCTTATGCTTAATTTTTGGTAGTGGTTCGTCCACGATTATCAACACCGGATAAGGCTACCCAGAGAATTCAAAACAAGGGTGGATGAGCCCAACACATTTCCATTCCACCCACAAAGATTTTGAAATAGAACTAACTCGGGTTAAGTTCCCATGTGCGCCTTTGAGAAAGCGCGGTTGCTTAAGCAGTTTAGACTCTGCGAGAGGTTGTACCTTTGTACCCACAAGAGATAATCATACTCGTTACTCCACATGATTCCTTAGTCATGTAGTTGAGCGATCGTCACGATAACGTTTCAATGTATCTTGCCTCTTAGTCATCTCACTAGTATGGGCTAACCCCACTTGCGGTGGGTCCCATAAGTTGTGCGGGATGTCCGCCACCACGACTTGCGTGAATGGCGACTTCACCCTTCCTTTGGTGTCCCATTCAAGCCGGATCGAATCCACTACTTGCACTATCTTGCTCGACCACCGATGAGATGACTTCCAAGATTTGTTACATTTACTAAGCCAAGTTGCAATTTGCGACTTGCGGTTGTACTTGTTTTACACAGAGGTCATGACAAGATTAAGTCCTTAAGGTTATCTGGGCGGTTCATTTCAAAGTTAACCACGTTCCCTGGGCTACATTAGCACCCATCAACATCACATTCCTCATACCATCCGCCCAGACAGTAACAGCAAGTTATTAGGGTTTTGGGAAGGAAAACCAATTAACGCAACACACCAGTCATCTTACATCCAATGACTGCCCAAAACCATTTTTCATGTTTAAAGGATGATGATCGGGACATTTATTGTCCCTGTACTTAAGCAAGACTAGCATGTCGCTTAAGCACAACCTATACTAGTATTTACCAAATATTTACTAGGGTGACAAGGAATAATGGATTCAATTATCAAAGGATGGCTTAATAAGTAATTAATCAACAAATGGGTATTTAACTACCTTAAGCTTTAACATATCATTGTTTACAAAATTAAAGCATGCAACTTTGCTATTTTAAATAAACATAGTTTGCATAAAATGTAGGTTCGAAATGATCAAAGTATTGACTCGCCTTGGTTCAAGGCAGATGGGTCCTGGTAATCTTGAGCTTGGTCAAAGGGGAGGTCTCCGGCGTCGTCGAATCCTAATCGGTCGAAGGTACCGGAAAAGACACAACGGCAAAGAGAGCAAATAAATACCAACTCAATAAATAATGAACTCCAAAATGAGCAAGACCAGTACCACTAGCAAGATCTTGATTTTAGAAAATTTTAGAAATTGGTTTCACAATTTTTGGAGTTATACAGAAAAAGATATGAATTTTGGAAGTTATTAACTGATTTTTCAATTAACCAGAAAATCAGAAAAACCGGAAAAACCCCGGGCTGACACGTGTCGGCGCTGCGCTCGGTCCACGCGCACTGTGCTCGTGGACCGAGTCCACGCTTCGAGCGCGCGCCCACGATGGTGAGGGGCCCACACGTCGGCAACCTTTGATCTCGGCGGGGCCCACACGTCGGGCGCGGCGCGGGAGGGCCCACCGTCGACACACGGCGGGCGTTAAAAACGACGGCGACGCGTCGGCCGCGTCGCCTCGCTTTCCTCGCGAGAGAAAGGGGAGGAGAGGAGCGGAGCGGCGGGGAAGCGCCTGCGGCGCGGCGGCTGGAAGGAGATGGCGGCGCGAGCTGGGAAGGAGGCGGGTGGAGGCGAGGATCTGGCGGAGGCTCGGGCCGAGCCGAGGAGAAGATCGGCCGGGCCGAAGAAGAAGCGAGACGGAGCTCGGCGCGGGCGGCTCGGCAACGACAGCGAGTGGAGGTGGAGGAGAAGGCGGAGGGAGGAAGGGAAAGAGGAGGGGAAGTCTCGGCTTTAAAGCCGAGGCGAGGAGCGAGGTGGGGGAAGAAAAGCCGATCCGCGCGCGGGGCGAGGAAGGAGAAGGTGGGTCCGCGGCGCGCATGGGATGGGACGGGACGAGGACGAGGCGCCAAGGCGGGCGGCGCGTCGCATGCCTGGCGGCGGCGACAGGCGGCGCGGCGCGAGGCGCTGGGACCTGAGCGGAGCGCGGCGGCGCGGAGACCAGGCGGCCGGGCCGCGAGTAAGTGGAAGAAATTAGGGTTAGGGTTTCGGGATTTTTGAATCCGATTTTGATTTTTGAAGTTTTGAACTTGAAATCAAGTTTTGATTTTGAATTGGAAATCAAAGTTTTGATTTTGAATCCTTTTTCAAAAACGGGATGTTACAACGACATTGAGTTCGAGTCTAACCAGGATGAAGTGGTTGTTACCAGGAATTATGAGGAGAAGGACGCAGACACTAACTCCTGATTGACAGATTGAGCCATCTTAGCAATTTATCATAAACTCTATTAGTATTTTGCTTGCTTCTAAGAGTTTAAGACTATGTCTATGTCTATGTGTGGTTCTATATCTTATTGTGTGAGAATGAGACTATGTGAAATTGGCACTCTTATGTTATAAACTTCTGATATTTTCTATGTTAAGTCTTTGATATATGTGGCTACATATGTTTCATACTCTCATTTATCAATCATTCATACATTCTTTCTCACACAATAGCAAAATAACTCATCATTGATTAAATATGCAGGTTTACATCATTATTTGATTATATCAAGCTCTTGGAGGGGAGATAATATACATGACTACATCAAATTGCTGATGTCTTGCTTCTTTAGGTAATTTTCCTTCTATCTTACTCACTTTGATACCTAATGCTTGCTCAATTCAACATATTATTCCTGTTGTGGACTTATATGCACCGTAGTCACCGGCAGCCTCTTGTCGCCGCCTAGTCTGCCTAGGTGCTAGGCCCTGGGCCACCGCCTGCCTAGCGCCTAACGCTTTCTTGAACCTTGGTTGCTACAGCACACGTGCTGCAGTACTCACTTGGATATTTGATCATAACAGTTTCTTAGAATTTTTCGTGATAGTTTTTAGTTTGATTGCAAACCAAGCATGATTGCATAGCATACTTCCTCCTGTGTAAACATTTGAAGATTTTATCACCGGCAAACTCTTTTTTATTGCAGGCTCTCTACTTCATTATTCAAGTTTATCCCTTTCTAATGCAAGTGCAGCTTTAACTTACTGTTATCTATATTGCTCAGGTTGGTTTTTGTAATCTGGTCAGGCGACAGAAAGACCAGATGACGCGCATATGGGTAGCCGAGGCAACGGAGAGCTCTACGTATACTCTTTCCAATGAGATTTCTTAAAAAAATCTCATCTTAAAGAAGCTGCAACTGCTGCCGAGAAATGGGCTTCAAGTTATTTCCCTGTAAGTTTCTTCACATTAGAGAGATCTTATTTATGTGCTACATGTTCTGATGGTCCTGTTGTAACTCACTGTTGTACTGCAATGAATGATCCCTTTCAGAAAATTCAACAGCTAAAGGATAGGGCTTTATGCATAGTTGGTGATAGTGGTGGCTGACTTATCATGATTGCTGCCCCTTTTGGAAATAATGTAAGAAAATGTTGGGATTTCTACATCATTTACTGCTTTTTTTAAAAAAAAAGTTTCCAATTCCTCACCAGAGATAGTCACTGTTGGTTGGACGTAGTGTGTTCCAGGTTTCCAGCACTGGACCAGGATGAAGCTTGTCGCAGTGCCATAATGAACCGATGGAGAAGAGAATCGATTGAGAAGAGAATCAAGAATTCAAATTTCGTTAAACAAACATTTGAATTATCTGCTGGTCACCGGCCGGTAACCAGCCGACCGGTGAACAAGGAAATAACTACATTTGACACAATTTTTCTAGTTAGCAACAAATATTTTTCTTGGCCCAGTGGAAAGTGGTTCATAGTCAATAGATTCATTCAGATCCTTGTCAGGGATGGCATCTACAACAATCTTTCAAGGCATAAGTGGATCTCCATCTTCATCAAGTAGAGGCTCAGATTCACCTTTTGAATTGTCTAGCATTATAGTCTCCATAATACACCCAAATCGATCTTCAACTTCTTTCTCATTTTGTCGTCCGTGACGAGCTGTAGCAATTGTAGCTTCAAATTATAGTAAACATATACTAATTTATACTATTTGGTGTACACAATCATATATAATAACACTTTTTTTGCTATAATTTTAAATTTTAAACTTTTCGAACCGGTATTTTTTTTACCGGTCCTGACCGGTACGGTTGCTTACCGCGGATTCCCCCCAGTTGAACTCTCCGATTGCTCGTGGATTACAGTCACAAATGGCTTGGGAGCGAGCACCTGGGGGGCCGCCATGTCCTGTGCTTCCCAAGCTATAGCGTGATAGCGTCTTTCGTGTTTCCTTGTACCGTGGTCGCTGGTACACGGGCAACGTTGTAAGGCAAGCTGCCTGCCCAGGATTGCTTATAATTATCTGATGTACTGTATGTGTGACTGTTTAATTCGATAATTTGTCTTTTATTATCGGAGTACAGACCAAGGGACTTGCTATTCTATTCTCCAGACGAGGAATGTCTTTGATGCAATGAATTGATGCATTTCTACGCAGAATGACCGAAATTTATTCATCGTTTGCTCCAAATATTAGTGCCTTTACTCGGTATAAAGTTGCTATGCTCCAAATATATGGTGTTTAATTTGTGATCAGGACAGAGTAGGACCTCGAGCCTACGGGTAATAGTCCGAGGTCAGCGTCAAAATAAATACCATGTGAAAGTGTAGATATTATATGGAGTGACTTTGAGTCAAAAATGGCTGAACCGACCCGATGCCTGGCCCGTCGTGATTTGCCAGAAAGCACATGCTAGTGTGCTACCTTTATTTAGGCTATTGTTTTGTTTTGCCGCTAGATAGCGATGTGCCAAGCCTGATTTATTTACTGCAATTCCATGCGGCATGCTATGCTCCTAGCTTATTTACGCTCGTGACCAATTAGGGCTGTACCTATTCTCATGTTTGCATCTTGTCTTATGCCTGGCTTTTGTGTGCAAATCACATGATTGAATTGCTAAACTACTACACCAACAAGCATGCTACTGCTTGCATGCAGGCACATTGTATTCGTACACATACATACCACCGTAATAATGCAAGTAGAGATATGGCATAACGCACATGGTCCACAGTCCAACCACCCGCAAAATAAACCGGTTTTGTGCAGAAAAAATGGTTTTTCACCATGAGATTTCAAACCGCATAACTGGAACTACATGTACAGGGTGGTACTTCTAGTTTTTTTTTTACAGGGAAAAATCTGTCATAGAAAAGAGAGAAAACGCTGTATCATCTTACAAGTAATCTCAAAAGAAAATCAGTTACACGATAGTTTAGAAACAATAAAAACCGATAAAAATGATTTTACAAAAGATCAGTGGTGCATATATCTTTATGCAGTTTGATGATAAATGTACGACCTCAATCACGGCTGAGGAAGCGCCAACTCTGAGGTTCTTTCTGGGTGACCAACCGCTGATCTTCCAGCAGTGACGTATCACCGTACAACATGTGGCATGACAGCAGTTGCATTATTCTGGTCAATGATTGCGCCGAAACCTGAAGGTATTATGATCAGGCCCTTCCCTCGTCTACTATATCTGCACAATGTAGAGAATAAGATCAGTGACGATTTGTCATTTTTTTAGACGGGTGACAATTAGTCTTGGGATTAGGTTATCAACTTGTCGGTCCCAACTACCCATATTAACATTCTTCAATCTAATACATGCTGTGTGAACTGTGAACTTATCTTGACATGTTACTGTTGACTAAACTTTATATGGGAAAAATTGGGTCTATACCATCAAAAGATGTATATTTACCAACTATTTTGCAAGAGAGGGGGGTCAGCGATTCATTGACTTGGTCAGGCGGCGATTTGGTGGTGCGGCGCCTGTTTTGAGAGAGATGGGAGGGGCAGCGATTTGGTGGGGCGGCGAACAGAAGACAGGGTCAAGCAAAGACTTGTGTTTCTTCCTCCTCCAGATCTCCTCCCGACTCCCCTCTTCCCTTCCGGCCGAGCCAGATCCGGCCGCCGCCGTCTGTCGCCCCTCGACTCGCTCGCCGACAAGCTCCTCTTCCTCATCCTCGAAGGACGGATCAAGAATGACAGGCCGGGACAACGTAGCGAGCGACGCCCCTGGTCGCCGCTGCCACGAGGTGCGCAGCGGGGTCCCCGAGCCTCGCGGTAGGCCCTCCAGTGCGAGCCTCTGCGGCCCACATTGGGTGGCTTGTCCTGGCTGCGAATCCCGTCGAACACGTAGTGCGCGGCACGCGGCGAGGAGGGGAGGAGGCGCTGGGACGACGGCGGTGACGGCCTCACGCGGAGGAAGGTGTGGCGGGGATGGGCGGAGGGGAAAGTGACAGGAGGGACAGCTTGAGGAGGCGGGAGGTGAAGAGGAGGGAGGACTCCATGGGATGTGGAGGGTGTCGGCTGAGAGATGGAGATGACGGAGGAAGGGGAAGAAGAAGACATGAGCAAAATTGTCATTTTTTCTCCAAAATGTCAAATGATCAAGTGACGCACGAAAGATGGGGCAAAATATCTATTACCGGGAACTTAATGGCATTTTGTAAAAACCACATATATGGTGTGGCAAAATGGCAAATTTCCCTT
This sequence comes from Hsuehochloa calcarea, assembly GCA_036346395.1. Taxonomy (NCBI): domain Eukaryota; kingdom Viridiplantae; phylum Streptophyta; class Magnoliopsida; order Poales; family Poaceae; genus Hsuehochloa; species Hsuehochloa calcarea. The sequence goes on along the minus strand of JAYEVG010000030.1, from coordinate 82,877 downwards.
TCAGAAGACAAGGTAACGTTGCTAAAACCAGCTGGTGCTTGGTATTAATTTCACAAACTTCGAAAGGAATTAATTCAATACAGCAAGCAGCATGAATGAGTTATAAAAGTAAGTGTTTACCTTGAACATTTCACCAAAAAGTCCTTCTAGAGGGTTCTGGCGTCGTATGCCATAGAATTTTGCAGCTATTTCATCCAATAACTGCAAAAGGCAACCATACAATCATGAGCTATACCAAGTTAGTTCCAACATTAAATAATAACCTTTTTCCCACCTTTTACTCTTCTTTGTAGAGCAGGAGGGCAATAATATAGAATTAAATAAATATATTGTAAGAACAGGTGGTCCTTTATTGACAGTTCCTATATTTCCTGATGGACAGCACACCCGAACAAGGCCAAATGTTTGTGGAGCTACGTTAAGTAGTACATGACTCATTGACTCCTAAATGATCTAACATCATCATCTTTCACGTGTACACACTGTTTCGTGACAATATATGTAGATTTTGTTTTTGAAAAATATAACTTAAAAGTTCTCCGGTTTCTGTCAAGTTCATGTTTGCAATTACAGTTAAAACACCAAACCACCTAAATCCAGCAAGACCTGGTGCTGACTGAGATGTTTCAAGGCCACCATAAAAATTTCCAGACGCTGGCAAAAGCACTCAGTGACACACATGAAAAGGTACAAACAGTAAAACATGCCATGTAGTGCTTAAACATGTTTTCTTATAAAGCTACAAAATATTCAAAAAAAGATGCTACCTCCTCAGATACAGGGTCACGATCTGTACTTGTCTTATACTTTTGTCGAAGTATCCTAAAAAGAGGGTAAGCATCTCTTTCAAGCCTGTAAACAACAAAATGTGGTCAATAATGCACATAACAAGAGAAAACAATGACAAAGTAGCTCCTCAGTTCTTGTATAAAATAATGCCTGAGATTGGATTGTGATTTCATGACAATATATGTACATACAAGTAACAAAAGGCAAAGTCATCATACATTGTTTTATCAAGATTATTTGAAACATGCATGATGAATTGAATAAATTCAAACTATAGGATGAGTTTGTTCATAGGAAAAGAAAGCTACCTAGAAAATCTAGTATTGTACTCTAGTCAAAATTGTTAAAGGGCATTTCTGGTATTGTACTCTAGTCTAGGGTTTGGGTGTCCCTTGAGTCCTTATACTATATATTGCCCTTTGGGCTATTGCAATACAACGAACTATTTACATTGCATTCCTCCTCTTCATCTAACATGATATCATAGAACTAGGTTCTCTCCTAGCCTCCGCTCGTCCTCATCATTGTCGCTCGAGAGCAATCTCTCCCAGAGGCCTCCGGTCAAGCAATTTCTTTTAGCACTCCAGCAGCAACGGTCTTCGTCGTTAGCAGCCACCTTGTCTATAGCTCAGATCCGGCCTTGGCGAACTCAATGCCGAACCCGACATCGGCCGGTCGTCTCCCCGACCGACATCGGCAGTCGTCTCCGACGGATCCATTGCGGCGCGGGGACAACTGTTCTTCTTCCTCAAGTCGTTGCCCGTCGTCGTCAGTCTCGATCTATGCCGGATCTGGTAGTATACATTGCAGCCACTGCCGAGACCTCGGGCTACACGATCTTCCCCTACTCGGGCCGCCGTCACCGTCCAGATCCTATCTGGATCGGGCTGCCGCTGCCTTCGGGGGTCAATCGTCGCCGCCCCTGTCTCGAGCCATCACCTGCATGGCCTCCCGTGCTTCAAGCCGCCACCGGACCACCGCGTCGTCGTTCGAGGCTGTCGTACTACCTTTCTCCCGACCAGATCTGCTCCTCATCGCCGCCGCCACCCCGAGCTCTCTCTGACCACCGCACTACCTCTCCTACCCCGAGCCGCTGCAGATCTGCCAAAGGAGGTCGCCCCGCCACGCGCTCTCTTTGGCCACCATCACTGCCTCTCCTGCCCCGAGCCACTGTAGATCTGCCAAAGTTGACCGTCGTCCTCGACTTCAGCCACGCTGCCGTTGTCTGCAATCATCGTTGCTCCTTCACTTGAAGCATTGTTTCGCTTGGAGCTAGCTCTTGCTTGCTGGCTAGGCTCTCGGTGGTGTTTCCTCATGGGCCATGACCTGCATCTAATTGGGCCGCACATATGGGTTGAGGTGCTCTTGTTTGGCCTGGTTGGTGCTTGCTGCTACTAGTATCTGCTGCTATTATCCTTTGAGTCTTTCTCTTTAGAGTCTTCGCTTCTGTTGCGTCCATCTAATTCTGTTGCTCTCTTTGAGTTCATCTATGTCGTGTGAGTCCACAAATTCATTGTCAATCAGCTGATTGTTTTTCTAATCACAGTCCATCCTCTTGGATCGAGTGTGACCCTCTCCTTCCTCTTCGCATGGTAGCGGCCGCCGCTCTTCTTTTTGAGCCGCTGTAGATCGTAGAAGTCTTTATGATGTCGCCGCTCTTCTCTCTGGGTCATCACCCCAAGCTTCTAACACCACCACGCTTCTTCCGCGCTGCGCCTCTGCCGCGCTTCTAGTGCACTACGCCGTCACCGTCTCGGGCTTCGATCTGCACCATAATGCTTCTATCATCCAAAAACCTGATTCTGCCAGGATTCTTCGCCATCACGTAATTGGGCTTGGGCGTCTGTTTTTAAACCCTGCTTCTATCTATCCCTCTTCGGCCTAGTCTAATAGCTCTCTCTGTATTTGTGTTGGCTCTATTATCTTCTTCGTCATGTTGGCAGAGTCGACTTTGCTCCCGCTTGCCTCTACTTTCTCAACCCCTACACTTTTTTCTTTATAGGCCGTCGCACGACCTCGGATAGGAGGAGATCATTTGATACTCACACAATTTTCTAAGAGTTGCATGCTGCGCCAACATTATCACAACTCAGGCTTTGGATTTCCATGTCGTGTCAACCTTTTCAAATGCAATGCTATTGCATATGCCTTGCATTTGACGGGGGTGTTAAAGGGTATTTCTGGTATGTACTCTAGTCTAGGGTTTGGGTTTGCTCCTTGAGTCCTTGTACTATATATTGCCCCTTGGGCTATTGCAATACAACTAACTATTCACATTGCATTCCTCTTCATCTAACAATAATATGGTATTTGTGGTTTATGACCTCGGCATTTTAATATAACTACACTACTACAGTCCTGTAATATGATTCAGAAATGAATAAATTTGTCAGTACCATAGCAATTGCTCGACTTGTGAAATACCATCATGAAGGCTACGAAATGACCATTTTGCCCCCCCCCCTCTTTCTTTCTTCTCTGCTCAACCTTTGCCGACGCTCCTTCCTTGCTGATGATGTGCACCCATCCGCCATGGCCTTTGACCACTGTCTCCTCTCTTTGTCAAGTGGACCCATATGGTCAAGCATTCATCTCTCCCCTTATGTGTCACTTGCAAGCAGGGCCCATTTGTCAGTCCTATTAAATCCAACATATGTGTCACTAACAGGTGGCCCTCGTTGTCAGACCTCTTCCTACTAATGCAGACTCACATACCTAGGGCAAATGCGTCATTTCGCAAAATTTCTCTCCTAGATGGATGTAAACGACACAAATTAACAGAAAAAGTGACAATGATGGTAGTTACCAATATTTTTCGCTTCTGCGATGGCATTTGTAATGCTAGCTTCTTCGCGATGGTATTTTGCAAGTGCGATTGCTATGGTACTGGCAAAATATACTCATTCAGAAAGTCTTGCATCTAGTGTTCTAAATAACGGTCGTTAAGGCCTTGTAAACGGCCATTAAAACGGTAAAGGTCCCCTGCCCGTTATGTTTACGGGCATTTCGAGGTTTGACAGTTTTATCGGGCCATTTTCAGTTTAACGGCCGTTAACATTTAACAGGCCCGTTTAACAGACCATTTATTGGGTAAAGTTGCAAGATTGCCATATGACATGAGCATTATAACATACATGAGATGAATGCTAGCTTTTCTTTTCATTGCCAATTGAGTTGTTCATTCATTCAATTATGATTCTTTAATTACATTCACTTCATGTCATCTTTTTTCTTCATGTGACCATTGTGGACAATTGTTGATAGCCTGACCATTCTATATGCATGAAAGAAAATGAATTAGATGCTTATTTTGTTAATACAAACACATGTATATATTTATCTGAATTTTTAATAGTAAAACCATTTACAAGGCCGCTTACCGTATACACACTAAAAGGTGGGGTGACCATTTGTTAACCGTTTACCGTTATTTAGAACATTGCTTGCATCTCATGACAATCTAACAGCAAAACATTAGCCAAATCTAACAGTCTGAACTTAACCAATGGCTCGCCAGGAAGATGGGAAGAGTTAAGTTATACTTGTCAGGTTACCAGATTTAAGTTGGTTTATGACCTTGCATATATAAAAATTAAAACAATATTTGGCTTCAATCTTTGTCCATCGATGGAATATTTATATGCATTAATGATCCTCACTGAAAGCATTTCCTACACGAACCAGGAAATGAACATATCAAAGTGGCTGGTACGAGGATCGAAATCTCGATGCGGATGAAATCCCATTGAAGCGAATACGATAACCGTGCCTTCATCGGAAATTCGGAAAAAACGGTGCGAATTCAAATTTTGAATTTTCGAATTGAAATTTTACCGTCGAGAATCGGACGATTCTGATAGCGATCAAGTCAAACCGAAAAACCGAAATCGTGAAAATGGTAATTATGAAATTTAAATTTGGAACAATGCAAATATTAATGAGAAAATGTTTCTCTCATAGTTGATACTAGTAATCATACATATGAAACACGTGTCATTGAACAAACTATTAGCAAATACTTTTTCGGTATCTCTTATTAATCATATCGCGTCACTAAATGATTTGAAAGTATAGGATTAAAGAATCAATCCAATCTGAGCAAATAATGATGCAATCCAATTCTCTCATAGTTGCATGCAATCCAATTAATGAGAAAGTGTTTCAAGTTGTACATAAAAAGTCCTCATTTATGTTTTAAGAGTGCTAAATATACTAAAAACTAATGTTTCAATACATAATCTAGCATAAGAATGCCTAAACCAACTAGGGAAGGACATTATGGAGTCAAAAATTCAAATTCAAAATTTAAAAATTTCGTAGGTTTTTTTCTCGGTTCACTGTAAACCGATTCTGGCCAGAACCATGGTTCTGGCAGGGCTGGTACTAATTGTTCCTAATCAAGTCATCAAAAGAAAATAGCCATGAATTTTAAGTGGGAAGATCATCCAAGACTACGTAATGTACCCATACAAACCTAACTACCCAAGCCATGGAAGCATTTGCCATACCTCCGAGCATTAATTTTATCTTTCTAATGATAGAAATATGAAACATATTTGCAGCTGACATTTGAAAACTATCATGCAAAACTGCAACATTCATTCTACAATAATTTGTATGTGAATGCATGAGAAGACTGTAGAATAAATGTGCAGATGTGGAAAAGCCACCTGAAAGACAATGCAAACTGAAAGATAGGAAAGACTTACGTTGGTAAAAGATACTTGATGAACTGAATTAAATCTGTTTTTGGAAATTCTAAGTCAGCAGATTTTAGTTGTTCCTTCATCTCATCCATAAGTAAATTTGCATCTCTGAGATTCCCTTGTGATAGGTACCTTAAAGAAAGAACATTATATCAGAAAACCAATCATCTCCATCCCCAAAATTCCAATATAATTTTGTCCTGTCATGAAACAAAAACACTTTACAGTGCTATCCTGTATGCATTTGAATATGACCCAAACAGGTTTTGTAAATCACATAGCAGGATATTTGCATTGAGGCGGTGTATCTTATTGCAAGCATCCCTAGAACACTGCTAACTAACCTGTATCTATCGTTGTAAACAAAACAGAATCTAGACAATTTCCTCCGAAATTCGGTTTCTGCATTGCAAAATGCGCCTTCTTTAATGGTTTTCTCAAATTCTCCTCTCATACAAGGAAGTGATGTCCTCTCAAAAGAAAAGAAGAAAGAAAGGATATCTTACATTAGGACACCACGTGCAATTGCAGTATCATCTTCACCAGGGTAGCACTGCATGAAAAGGAAGAAAAGATTAATATGATTATATATTTTATTGTTGAAAACATATCAGGACCCTGTTTAACACAGATGAAAGTTGGACAGGAATCTTGAACTGGGGTCCAACCCAAAAACAGAGTGGGATAAGTGCTTTAACAAGCATGTGCTTGCGTTCTGTTTCTATCTTTTGAGAAGGATGACTTTTGAACAATAAGTAAGAAACCCATTGTACAAAAAAAACTATTGTAGAGAACGCGGATCTACTAATCATATTGAACAATGATTAGTTGTATTAAGCAGCACGAAAATAATTATAAATGATATGCACGCGAAAGCCAAAGGAAATATTTTAGTAGGGTAAATTTTTGCCAGTACTCAGAGAATACAAGAATATAACAATTCAAAAGAATTTCGTATTTACCAATCATCATTTGTAACGATTTTTTAAGAACAAAAGCATCACCTTGCCCATAAAGTTCACCAGCATACAAGCAAACTTTTTAGGATCATTTCCACGCACAAAATGACTTGATACTTTAGTCATGTCCTGCAGCCAAGCGAACTCCACATGAAACCTTGAAGCATTATTAAAACAGCAGTAAAAATAGTAACAGCAGCAATGACCCATATAATTGCAGCTCTAGCATATAAGATAGTCACATTCAGCCAGAGAGTTATGGACAGTATACCGTTTCTGGAGATTCAGAATATATGTATTCAGCCAACATAACATGCAGCTCAGGAGATCCATTTCTTGATGTCCCAAACTCGGCAGACCACCTTAATACAGGGAAGATGCATTATTAGTGTAATAAAAAGATATCACTGGAAAAAGGAGAAGAAAAATCACCTTGTCCAATAACAGAGTAAACACTGCAAATATCCAAAGATCTTATAGCAAAGACTCTTGTATTGCAAAACTAAAATATATTTTCGCAACTTGACCTCACAATAAAATAACAATTTCATGACCAACTCTAGCTTTATTTTCTCCAAGGTTAATGACTATGAAGCTACAAGTAAAATAGGCATCAAAACATGTGGCTGAGCACCTATTATGCACCGATACGCGATACCCCATCCCCCAAAAAAAAAGATACAGCGATACGGCTGTGTATATATATATTAGAAATAATAAAAATATAAAATATGGTACTTGATAAGTTACAAACCATAGCATAGTTGAACATTGAACAATGAACACTGAACATAAAGAAACACAACAGTATAACATAATAGTAGGACTAAACGAGCGCAGTTATTTAGAGCAAAAATAATTTAATATATTTTTGACTTCACCAATACAATCTCCATCCGGAATTTTATAATGAGAACAAATGGAAAGGAATCAGAAGTTCAGAACCATGTATTTTCCTATCATGATAAGCTCGTTGGTGTTTTCTGCTTTGTGCTTTGTCAGCAATGGTCAAGCACTGAGGGTTACACTCCAGGTCAAATTATCCATGCTGTTCAACGATTTGATGTATTGGTCTTAAAATCCACTGAAAAATACTACCAGTTTGGAAGACAAAGCTCGATGCTTGAATGGCCGATATTTATGATTCACTTGGATTTATTAAAATTAGTATACCTTACCTGATAGCTGCTTTCAGGAATGATGAACAACTCTCAGCGCGCACTTTTGCAGCAGAAATAGCTTCAGATAATTTTTGCCCATCATCGTCATAATCATCTCCAAGGAAATGGGGAATAAATATCCTGGGGAAAGCCTCATACATCTTTCTGATCCGATCTAAGGTTACACAATATAGTTACAAACTTAAAATCACAAAACGAGATATCTAGCAATCAAACTTATAACATGCCATTATTTGTAAAAAGAAGAATGCTTCATTCAGCTGATTTAGAAATTATAACAGTAAAAGAAAAAAAAATCAGGAAACTAATGAAGAGACGCACTAAAAATAAATCTAAACCCACAATTAGGACTACAGATCAACACTTCCACCAACATTTTAAGCAAGTTTTTAAACCTTTAAATTGACCCGCTAAGACCATGCTACAAATGATATATTACAAATATGTTCTAAAAAACAAATGGTGCTATGCATTGTTACTTACAAGATGGATAATCAATTTAAAAGAAAAACTGATAATCTAGTGGAACTAGTTGAGTGTCTATGCATTGCTACGGGTTACCCAACGCAGGTAACAAGCTTTAGTAAGAATTAGAATAACATAGCAAGAAGCTACATGATTGATTGATTATACCCAATACCCATCACAAAGACTGATAATTCGAGGTGGCAGCCGCTCCCAGTGCCACCTTGATTAGGCATGAGATGGAGATACATGGGTTTCCAGTGCACAATGTACACTTTGCCTCCCCAACTCAAGTATTATCATGGGGAAAATTGGCTACCTAGGTAAAATAAATTTGCATGTGTTCTATTAAAGAGTAATTGTAGTTTTCTTAATTAATGCTATACCTACATGATTAATTAATACTGCTTTATTATTATTGTTTTTACATATGTATATATGTAGATGTTAGGGGTACTGTGGTGCCTTTCCAAAGATTGGTGGTGAACTATCACGGAACAAATGGATACCATCTGGTATTAGCTTGTGTAAAGCTGTTGACCTTGACGTACAGGACATTTAATCTTCTTTTGTCTTTCATTTGTCCAATATAAATATTTAACTTTAACTAACGATTTTGTTTGTTCCTATAGCTCAAGAAATGCACTTCTACATTTTTTATGCACATCTTGCACGGGAATTCAAAAATCCTGAACATGGATTTGTGATGGGTGTAATCAATCAATCATGTAGCTTCTTGCTATGTTATTCTAATTCTTAATAAGGCTAGTTTCCTGTGTTGGGTATCCCGTAGCAATGCATGGGTGCTCAACTTTGACATGAATATTAAATAATAAAAAACTGACCAAAAGTTTCTTCATTATAAGGAAGTCGCCCCTTGACAAGGGTGTCCACAAACAGCACAGCGAGTTCAGCACCGCAAGTAACCTGAAATTGGTAATAATATAACCACTTTGAGATCTTTGGTCAATAAGGCAAGAAAGTAAAGATCTGAACCATTAATTGGGTTAAATGCCAATTTAGGTTGATATGTGTACTTCACTCCAACAAAACATAGCCTATCAGCTACAGTAAGCTCTGAAAAGGGCTGGTTGCTCTAGACCAGGGAGGCATGCTGTGGAGGAAGCAATTGAACACTTTAAAATAACCAATACTAAACTTTTGGGTTGTTTTTGGTTGGTTGCGCAGCCTCTGGATTTCGAAGAAAATATATGCAGTTGGGTAATTTCAGAGACAAAAGAAGAAAGCATAGGTTGACATCGAATTAATGAATATCTATGAAATTAGCTGTAGACAATATCTGTTAACCTAAGCAGATGCATCTAAGGCAAGAAAGTAACCTGCCCATGCTTCAATTGAATTAAAGCTCCTGACTGAAGTATGTCCAAGGCTTCCGAATACCTCTGAGAAGCAATGTACCTACATGAAATGGGCCGAAACAAGTTAATATGGTTGACTTGTAGCATTTGGTCCCTGATATTATATCCTTTCCCCTCAATTGATTTTAGTTAGGTTTATCTACAGTATATAACCTCGTGTTACAATTGATCTGATTACTCTGCATGCATCGAGCTTATAGCCTAAGACATATATGGGCAATCAGCATGTGAATGACAATTTCCATTGTGGTCATATGGAACATAACTCTAGTATCCATGTAATGATAATATGTCAATGATAACATTCCGGACCTTGTTTTACTTCGAATTTGCAAGTGTGTCCTGGCATGAGTTTATTTTAAGATGTTACATTATCCAAAATAATTGCAGTAGTTATTACAGAGATGTTACATTAAACCAACTCATATCGTTTAGCGGATCCAATTCGAGTAATTTGAAGAAGTAACGGTTGAATTCTACTCATCTGTTAAGAAAGTTGAAATTTACAAGCAGAAGCAAGATGGTTGAAAGAGTGAAAGGCTAAAAGCTTAAAGGGGAGCCAACCACTGTGGCTTCAGCTAAATTATATACAGAGTACCTTGCACTTGTTGACTTGTACATTTGTTGGGCTTCATAGTAATTCCCTCCATCCACCATATTCTCAAGCTTTTCAATTGTCTGAAAACGCAGAACTAATGATTATAGAAACTGCTGAGAAAATAATCTATAGGTCCTGTGTGTAAAATACTAACCAATGTTGCCAAAGGAGCACGAGGAACTTGCCTAGATGCTAACTGCTAACACAACAAGACATGCATGGAAACAGTTCATAGCGGATAGGATGAAGTGCCTTTGCTAATGCACCCCCTTTCTGACCAAAGGCACAAAATAATGAGGTGGTAGGCGAGTACCTCATTAATATTTTTAACATTAAACCACAACATCAATGACTTTTCACAATGTTACTTTTATCTTAACAGAACAATATTACTTTCTCTGGCTAGTAAGATTTCGTGAGGGTAAAACAATTCTAGCAAGGACTTTCGGATTTCAGAGAATAAAGCACAGAACAAATGAACATCTTGGTTCCAAGGTCACAATGAATTGTCAACCTGGTGGCAAAAGCATCAAAAGTGAAATTTTATCCAGGATTACCCTTTGCTGCAAATATTTGTTCTTCTATAGACAGTCAAGTTCTACCGAGCCAATTTCAACATCAATATTGAAATGTATCCTCTCGCACGCATGCTCACGCCACCGTGTAATCGAGGCATTGAACACGGATCGGTACTTGAACCCTAGTTCCAACAAATTCGCCATGGGAGGCGACTCCTCCCCGGCGTTGGCCTCGCTACGCCTAGATCCAATTCGCGCGTCGCGCACACGCCCGAAAGTCGCACGCTCTCGCGCTAATGTATACGCGTATACACACACCAGCGCACGCACGGGCGCAGGCAGAGGGGTGCGGGAAGAGGGATCCCTCACCTGCTGGGGAGGAGGCAAGTCGCGGCGCGACCTCATGCTCATGGACCTCGACATGGCTCTCCAGCCAGCTCAGCACGGCGGCGGCGGCGGCGGCGGCGGCGGTAGAGGAGGCAGGGGGCGGTGGTGATCGGAATCGCGTCGTCGCTTCAAGAATTCGCCTTCGAGACAACCTGGTCTCCGGGCTCCGGCAATAGAAGAAGGGTTGTCTTTATGATTTGGACGTGGGTGGGTGGGCACCGCTTATCGTGCTCGTGCGAATCTTAAAGCTTTTCTACGTTTTAAGCTCTGTTTTGGTCTTCGAGCCCCTTGGGAATTCACTGATCTCAGTGCTTGTCCTTGTGTGACTTTGCAGTTTGGTCCTGCTATAGTTCTTTTAATTCTATGCGGCTTGTGTACCCATCATTCCCTAGTTTGTTCAGACAATACCTACTCGAATTCTAAAACAATACCTAATGTTAGTGATATTATATTAAAAAAATTATCAATATCTTGGTGAATTACTATACATTAGAAAATAGTACAAGGAATCAAAACAGAATGGCATACATTCGCATGTGTTAATGAAAAAAACCATCCAGCAAAACATATAGTATAGCAAGGCATGCTAATATTTCCTTGGACTCTTTGATGGCATCAATGTGTCACGTTCTTTCGTTTACGCGCACACGGTTGTTCAGCCTTTATCTCTTTTTCTTTTTGTTAGAAGTAGAATGCGAGAAAGGCCTACAGTTTTATAATTATCAAAAGCTGCACTCATGCTCTATGCAATCTTATTAGCATCTAATGATTCAAAAATAATGCTAAGATCCCTTGGATGCCGTAATCCGGGAAAGTCAGGGACCAAACTGAAGAAAGAGAAGAAGGAGGATGCCGACGGAGTATTTGCCATTGCAGATGGTGTTTCAGGGTGCGCCATCTTGGATGCAATTTTTTTTTTTTTAGAAGTGCTGAAATGAACTTTGATTAGTGTTTTTCCCTCTCTTCTATTTTGGATTGCTTTCAGCACTTCTCCATAAATTCACTATGCTTTCAGCAATTTGCATTGACACATTGTCTTTATCGTGCTAGTCACTCTCTTATCTGCTGACAGATGGGCAGAAAAGGATGTCAATCCAGCTCTGTTTTCTCGAGAGCTCATGTCAATCAGCTCTACTTTTCTCAAGGATGAGAGGTAATTCTAAATCCGTTGTCATAGCATGAAAGATTAGATAGTAGAGAAAAAGACCCTTAAATGTTTAAAAGAGGAATCGAATGATTCTCGAAGAGGAGGCCGAATGTAAGGAATAAATGTGTATTAATTGCCCAAAAATCCGGATCTGAGTAATTACATGTGGGAGATGGCTTATTTATAGCATTCCAACAGGGTCCATAAGATTACGAATCTAGCCCTAAAAATGTATTACGCTCGTAGGGGTTGCAGAGGATTTTCCTACCATGTAGCATTTGGATCACGGTGGACCTCCCTGGTCTTGGTCCATCTAGTTAGTACACCCGGTCCACCGGTGCCATCCTCCTTTCGCCGTATGCCGCGTGCACCTGGGGTTTGGGGCCTCGAGCACCCTTCAGCGAGCACCCCTCGGCGCCCTCGAGGCGGTCTCAGGCATTTTGCGTCTTCTGGGCCGGTGGTGCTTCGGCATTGATCCAGACGCCTTCGCGCCGCCTCCGAAGCATCCGTTTTGCTGGCCCACGCTGATCTCCTGGGGATCTTCACTTGGGGTCTGGGGCCCATCCGAAGGGGTACCTGGTACCCTCAGGGGGCCCGGTTCGTCACTACCTTCGCCGGGTCGCTAGTGCGTCCCTACGACATCAGTACTGCTAAATGAAATTATTTTTAAATACCATATCATGTACGCTATTCTCTTGTGACAAATTTACATGAAGCTGCTATCCTTCACAGGTCAATCTCATGATCCTCAGATTCTTGTAATGAAGGCTCATGCTGCAACTTCTTCTGCAACAGTGTAAGTATTGTTTTTACAGTGTTATATGTTACAGCCTTATATGTCAGTCTTTGTTCTGGTAGACATTTCAAAAGCTATACAATTCTTTGCAATGGTTACAGAATCATCGCAATGCTCAAGAAGAGATTGTGGTTTGAAAATTATTCGGAAAGCTGAACATGACTGAATTTATAATTTTCTTAAAGTTTCTTAATATTCTTACTTCATACAAATTTGAATCTGTTGTTCTTTTTCTCTTCTTCAATAGCATACTAGGTCAAGTGATGTTCTCTACGTGCCCTCGAGAACATTACTTTGACTGTCCATACCAGATAAACTCCGGTGCAGCTGGTCAAACATATCAGGATGCACTGGTCTGTATCTTCTTATAAATTATAATCATGTGTTATTTTTTTTACTGTTGAAGCACCAGAGATATGACATGGCGTCTCACTCGAAGTTTAATTTCCAAATGTGACTAGTTCATATATATGAAAGTCAGCCAGGTAGGAAGGTCCAGTGTTTTTTTTTTTTTTGGATCTTCATGTTGTAGGTCAAAATAATAGCCAAGTGTGTGTAAAGATTGTTTTACCAGTATGTATGGACATATGGACCCTTCCTATGTATCGGTTGGCTAAATAGAATATTCTTTGTAGACCTAAGGACCAAGGTGGCCTGTGAATTCAAAACCTTGAGATAAAAAAATAAGTGTTTTATAGTTAAATGGTTGTTTAAACTTTTGAATGGGGAAGGTGTTTGACAGCAATTGCTTAAAAATAAGTATTTGAATGATAAGTTTGTCTCTCAAGTTGAAAGTAAACCTAGGGATTCACATTTTTGGAAGGGATTGACGAAGGTAAAGCATGATTTTATTCAATATTGTTCTTTTAATCTTGAGAACGGGAAACAAATCAGATTTTTGAAGGATATTTGGGTTGGGCATGGACCTCTTTATGAATTTTATCCAACTTTGTTTGAGGTATTCCGGAAGAAAATTGCTTTGGTTGCAGATATGTTAGGAACTATGCCTTTAATATTGAATTTTAGGATAGCGATTATTGGACCAAATTTGATGGCTTTCAATAATCTTATAGCGAGAATAGTCAATGCTCATCTAATCATGGATAAGGATACAGTTCGATGGAATTTGCATAGGAATGGACAATTTTTCGTCAAAACTATGTATGCTGTTTTGAGCGATACCAATTGTCGTTTTCAATATCAAAAGTTATGGAAAATTAAAGTACCCTTTAAGATATATTTTTTTGTGATGCATTTGTAGAGGAGTTACTTTGACTAAGGATAATTTATTAAAACAACATTGGAGAGGTGACATAAATTGTTGTTTCTGTGAACAAAAAGAGACCATACAACATTTGTTTTTTATTGTCGTTTTGTCCGTTTTGCTTGGCGTATAGTCCAAATTGCTTTTTAATCTTATTAGACCTATTAATATTCGGAATATCTTTGGGAACTGGTTATTAGGTCTTAATTTGGATTTAAAAGCAACTATTTTGGTGGGGGTGGCTGCATTATGTCGGTCTATTTGGTTATATCGTAAGGATGTCTTTTTGATAATAAAATTATTGACCGTCCTTTTCAGATTATATTTCAGATGTATCCATTGGATTTACTCTTGGTCAGCTTTGGAGTGCCAAGGAAGAAGGGAGGCATTGGTAGCTAGGAGCAAAGCATTGGAGGTCATTACAAGGGAGATTTTCAACAGGAATGGGTGAAAGCTATATAACAGGCTTCAAGATGTTTAAATCACTTTTATGTCACTGTTTCTTTTCAGAAGGATGTTTACTGTTTTTACGATTTTTGTTTTGCTGTTGGTTTATGTTTTTGCGGCATTTGTTTTGCCATTTCATTATGGTTCATAGAGCTACTATTTCGTCTGGATAAAAATTCTTCGGTATTTATAATAGACTTTGGGTTGTGCGTATTAATTAGACCCTTCCTGTTTACTTGAGATATAGTGAGCTTCACTACAGTAGCCAATATAGTAAAACAAGATTATAAGCATTATTTTATAATGTTTGCTTTCTGATTTTGACACCTTTGGTTTATCTATCAGGTTTGCACTGTAAATCTTATGGAGGGTGATATGATTGTGTCTGATAGATTTTTTGACAACATCTTTGATCAAGAGATTATTTATGTCATTTCTGAGTCTCCAAAGGTAGATGAAGCTGGCAAATATCTAACCTTGCCACTGGGAACATAAAACACATGTTCTAGTCCTTCCAAGTTCCAATCCTTCTGAAAGCTTTGATGTTTTCCACAGCAAAAGCATTGGTGGAGGTTAAAATAAAACATTCAGTGGATGGTACCTTTGATTCACCCTACTCAATGGAGGCCCGGAGTAGGGTGTGAAACAAATGCCGCTTATGACAAAGTTTTCTATTTTTCTAGTCACTCTTCACCGGTTGTTACAACTTGTTTGCCAAAGAAACGATATAAAACATTTCATTCTGATTACCTACATGCAGGGTTTTGATGTCCCCTGGTGGAAGAAACTACTTGGAGCCAAACTAATAGGCATGCATGAGCTCATTACTTGTTGCCATGCTCTATTCTATGCTGCAAAATCAGTAAGCTCTTGATATCTAATGTTAAGAATGTTGTGTATATATTACAATGGCTCAATGAGCAATATACATAGTACAAGGGATACAAGATTAAACCCTAGAACAATAGAAAAATACCACAAATACCCTTAACACATCCCTCAAAAGCCAAGCGTATGTAATATCATTGCATTTGGAAAATGTTGACATTAAAATAGGGATAATGCAAAATTCGAGTCTTGATAATGTCGTCATAGCGTGCAGCTCTTGGAAAATATGTCGAGTATTAAAAGATTTTCTCTCATCTGGGGTCGTGCGACAGCCCATAAAGCACAAGGTGTAGGGGCTGAGAAAGTAGAGGCAAGCAGGAGCAAAGTCGACCACGACAACACGACGAAGAAGATGATGGAACCAACAGTAATAGAGAAAATTGTCAAATCAAGCCGAAAAGAAATAGATAGAAACATAGCGGCGCAGATCGAAACCCAAGACGGTGGCGGTGCAATGCACAAGAAGCGCAATGGAGGCGCAGTGCGAAAGAAGCGCGACGGCCTTAAAAGCTCGGGGCGACGATATTATAATGACTTCTACAATTTGTAACAACTCAGAGAGAAGAGCGACGGCTACTGCCATGCAAAAAGGAAAGAAGAGCGCCACTCTCGATCCAAGAGGACATACTGTGGCTAGTAAAGTAATCAGCTGACTGACAATGAATATGTGGACTCGCTTAGCTTAGACGAACTCAAAGATGGAGTGATACAGATTTGGATAGACGCAACAGAAGAAAAAGGACTCAAAAGGTGCAACAGACTAGCAGCAACACTCTTTAGCAGCGGAAAAAGCAGTGAGAAGCTGGAGCTGGAGAAGCCAAACTAGAAACCGAAGCCGAAGAAGCCAAGCCAGAAATCGAAGCCAGAGAAGCCAAACCAGAAATCGAAGCCGGAGCGGCTCCGGTCACAGGGGCGGCGTGGCAACCAGCACACACACGGACCTGTATCCAGGGAAAGCAGCACACACGCACTGTAGGCGGCAGAGGCAAAGCACGTGCTGCAATAGTACACGCATAGGGAGGCAGAGCGATACACATCGAAGAACATATACGTAAACAGGGAGCCTACACGTGAGGAGTGAGGTCACTAGCGTTGACGTGGAGGCGGATCCAAGAGTCTGGCGATGGCGGGGCGTCCGGATCCAAGGTCAGCGATGCTGGAAAGCTCCACTGCGACGAAGATCTGGTTGGAGGTTAGGGTTTGAACCTCTGCTCTGATACCATGTTATGAATGTTGTGTATGTATTGCAATAGCTCAATAAGCAATATATAGAGTACAAGTAACACTTGATTAAACCCTAGAATACTAAAAAAAAAATACCATAAATACTCTTAACAACTAAATCCTGCCACTGCATGTGGTAAGATGGGTGACAATCACCGTCGCACAAGTGAAGACAATGGTGATCCCAGATGATGAGGTAGACCCACAAAACCATCCAATTTTGGTATGTAGGCAATGTTGTTTCACCTTGGGATTCTTTCCGTTGTGCGATATTTGCAGGGTGGCGACGTAGAAGAGAAAGTGAATGAGCAAGGCAGTGCTGTTGCTGTTGCATCAATGGAACAAAATGAAGCCTGACAGAGTGAAGGAGCTATCTCTAGTTCTTCAAGCTCCGTCTTTTTTCTTTTTTAATTTTTTTCTTCTTCATGGTGTATTGTACATTGTACTGCACAGAAAGCAGTTGAATCGAAAAACACCTGAATCCGTCTACAGGGCTTATTTACGGTGCCGACTAATACGCCTTCAAGTCTAAATTACGCATTTCTGTAATACGCCTCCGAGACTTTGTTTGCGGGCCAATGCGTCAACTATAGAGCTTAACCCCGTCTCAAACCCTAAGGCAGAGTGCGACCCAGCACACCACCGCCGCAACACAGTACTCGCCATGGCCTCCTCCTCGCCGGCGGCAGCGGCTGCCCGGAAGCGCGCGCTGACTGAACAGAGGTTCTCGGAGCTGTCCCCCGCCCTCTCCTTGGAGGTGGTGGAGGCCCTAAAGCGCGCCGGCTTCCGGCGGTGTACGCCAGTGCAGGCGGCGGTCATCCCGATGCTGCTGTCGCACAAGGACGTGGCCGTCGACGCCGCCACCGGCTCTGGAAAGACCCTCGCCTTCGTCGTTCCGGTCGTAGAGATCCTCCGCCGCCGCTCCTCGCCTCCCAAGCCCCACCAGGTCAGCTCGCACCTCCATGCTTTCTCGTCCGTTCTGTTCTTGTTTTGCTTACAAAATTCCATGTTTTGTTCACTTCTGATGAACAAATGAACCGAATTTTGATAGGTTCTTGGCATCATCATCTCTCCCACGAGAGAATTGTCCTCGCAAATATACAATGTAGCGCAGCCGTTCTTCGCGACGCTGAAGGGCGTGTCGTCCATGCTCCTGGTTGGGGGGTTGGACATTAAGGCAGAGCTCAAGAAAGTAGAGGAAGAGGGCGCAAACATACTGGTGGGCACTCCTGGGAAGCTGTTCGATATAATGGAGCGCTTGGACACTCTGGACTACAAGAATCTTGAGGTGATTTTGGGGGAACAATGGAAGTTTGTGTGTGATTGGTTTCTGCTTTGATGCAAGTGTGACATATGTTGATGTTGTTTCCACTTTTGTGTGTATTGGAGGCAGATTTTGATCCTGGATGAAGCTGATAGGCTCTTGGATATGGGATTTCAGAAGCAGATTACCTCGATTATTTCCAAGTTACCGAAGCTGAGGAGGACTGGGCTTTTTTCGGCTACTCAGACAGAGGCTGTTGAGGAGCTGTCAAAAGCAGGGTTGAGGAATCCTGTGAGGGTTGAGGTTAAGACGGAGGCGAAGACAACGAGTAAAGATGCTGCTCAGCAAGATCTTGGTCCATCCAAAACACCGCTGGGGCTCCGGTTGGAGGTATGGCTAGATGCTTTTGTACAAGCAGTTGGATGGTTACTGATGGCTGCCACTGCCAATTTGACTGGGGTTAATATATTTATTTTGTTTTTATTGATCACAAGCTTGTTTTGGTGCAGTATATGATATGTGAAGCATCGAATAAGTTATTGCAGCTTGTTGATTTCCTTGTGCAGAACACCGGAAAGAAAATAATGGTGTAAGTACACGATGGACTGACTTTTTTGTTTGTCCACTTATCTTTTTTTTTTTGTGTGTGTAGCATTATGCTAACTTGTGTACTTTGATCTTTTCTTGAGTGCAGCTATTTTGCAACATGTGCTTGTGTAGATTATTGGGCTGTTGTTCTTCCAATGCTGGACTTGCTTAAAGGTTCTCCAATAATTCCTTATCATGGGAAGATGAAGCAGGTTATAGCAAAACACATTATTTGTTATACTATTGATAGATATGGAGCTTTTCTAATGACTAGATATGGAGGCTTTATAATGACATACTCCTTGTAGCCTTTCTTCGTACTGATCGCCACCATGCTGTTTTGCTGGTCTGTAGGGCCCTCGCGAGAAAGCTTTGGCGTCATTTTCTGCTCTTTCAAGTGGTATTCTAGTTTGCACTGATGTTGCAGCAAGGGGTCTTGACATACCACATGTTGATCTGATTGTGCAGGTTGCATTCTAGTATTATACTTTTACCCCTGTAATGTCTAAAATGTTTCTTTATGTTTGCTCATCAGTTGATAGAAACGTTTGTTCTCTTATCCAGTACGATCCACCTCAAGATCCCAATGTTTTCATACATAGAGCTGGCCGTACCGCACGTTATGATCAAGAAGGAGATGCTATTGTATTTCTCTTACCGAAGGTACTTTGTTAAGTGTTGAGGTCATTTTCATTCTGTAAGTGAAAGTCAGTAGTTAAAGGATTTATTTGTCTATGCACCCATTTGCAGCAATTCTGTATGTATGTTGGATTGTCTTGTTAAGGAAAAAACAACTTATGTTAAGGAAAAAAATAACTTAAGTTCACTTCCTCTGCAGGAGGATACTTATGTTGAGTTCTTGAAGCTTCGAGGTGTTCCTCTCACGGAAAGGGAGTGTTCCACGAATACTGTAGATATTGTACCACATGTGAGTTTGTCTTGGTATCATTTTAGGTAGTTTAGGTTTTCTAGTTGAATCGACATACCGCTTGAAATATCATTCAACCATGCTGACTAATAACCAATATTCCACTTTGTGCTGCAGATTAGAACTGCCGCATCAGAAGACCGTAATGTCATGGAGAAAGGGCTTAGAGCTTTTGTGTCATTCGTTCGAGCATACAAGGAGCACCACTGCTCTTACATTTTCAGGTGGAAAGACCTTGAAATTGGGAAGTTGGCTATGGAGTACGGCTTGCTCCAGGTCCCCTCCATGCCAGAAGTGAAGCATCATTCTCTTTCACTAGAGGGATTTATTCCTGTTGATGATGTTGATGTTACACACATCAAGTACAAGTAAGAACTCAGTCCACAAACATAACATTGTTTGCATTGTTTCTGCTGGCCCATTTTCTAGTAATAGCTTATTCATGGATGGTATGGTGAACAGTTGTGTTAGTGTTTGATCTTTTAGTACATTGGAAAATCCATATTTGAACAATCAACAAGAATTTTGTGATGTAAGACTTTTGTGGAGCTATCCCTGTTAAAATGAAATCCTAAAATATTGTGCTTCCATATTTTGTGATTTCAAGAGTGAATATTGAAGCTATCTCGGAGGAAGCAACTTTTACTTGAGAAATGGTGTCAGTATTTTGGTTGAATGGAAGTATATGCAGTGGGGTTTGACATGATACCTGTCTTGGTTCACTGCAGGGATAAAGCTCGAGAGAAACAACGCCAGAAGGCATTGAAAAGAAAAGCAGAAGAGCTAGCTCAAAAGCCAAACCCAGAGAAGAAGAAAGCTCCGGAGAAGCCCGAGAAACCAAAGCGGAAGAAGACAGGTAAACAGCGGCAAACAGTCCAAACCAAGGAGGACTTGGATGAGCTCGCGCACGAGTACCGGCTCTTGAAAAAGCTGAAGCGGGGAGTGATCGACGAAGACGAGTACGAGAAGCTCACCGGATTTGGAGACTCTGAAGATGGAGGTTCTTCGGACGGCGACGTGTCGAGGGGCAACAAGGTGCAGAAGAAACTCAAGCAGAGAGGAAAGGCAAGAGGAGGGGCCAGGAAATTTGAAGGAAAGAGTAAACTGAAGAGCAAAAGGAGATGAAAATGTATACTATGTATCTTGTGGTTGTGGGTAGAATTTTTGCCAGTCTAGTTCAATTTTTTTATATTCATGATAAATTTTTATCAATGAGCATGAGTCACTCTGCATAGAATTGGTGCATGTTACAAAAGAAACTGGTTCCATTCTAGCGGGCCCTGTAACCAGGGCCATACTTTGATGGGATATCTTTGCTGGAAAATTTTATTCTGACATCCTTGTGTGTTCTGGGAGAACCAGCGCTAATTAGGCTGATTGCTGAGCTGTCCGGGTGACAAATAGAATAATTGACTGTTGCCCGTAGAGCAAAGCCAAACCAAACCGTTCTTCATGCCCGTAGGCCCAAGGCAAACCTAACTGTTCTTCATCGCATCCTCGACGTTGCAACAAATTCACGGAAACAGGTTCGTTTGAACGGGGAAATTGAACTGTTTTCTGCTAGATCCCTGTATCCGAAACGGGGCATGAGCGTAGCAACAATACCAGCGTCAGACGTTCCAGCTGCTCTCGTGTATAAACGGTAAACGATTTACGTGTAGACAATTTGCGAGTACTAATGTCGCTTAGGGCACGTAGCATTTCATTTCGTTTTTTGTTTTCGCAAAGCGCGTGGCACACGGCAAGCCTAACACATGCCCAAGATGGCAGCCAATAATAATTACACATCACTCATGGCCACGTACAGATCACTCTTCCACTGCCCTTTTACTCGGGCACTAGCCGTCCGTCAGCAAATCAGCAGAGAACAATGTTTATCTGTTGCTTTAGTAACGTGCGCGATTATCGAATAGTTGGTGATTCAGCTAGGTTTCTCAGAACATTACTGGTTGAAGTGGAAATTTATTCAGCAAATGTTATACAGCATAAATAGATGCATACATTTGTGTTACGGAAGGCATCGAAGGAAAAAAGGTCAAATAAAGAACAAGTCCAAGGGCACGCTAGAACACACAGTAGAGAAGAATGGAACGAGAAAAAGGAAACAACTATCAATTGAAAGAAACTTGGTGACCGCCTTCCATAAATCGGAGTACAAAAGACAAACAAGATTCATCCACTGCCGACAGGCCAATTGAATTGTGGCTGGCTCCGTGGATTCAGAATTATCGCTAGAGTTGACAGAAGAGCAGACATCAATTCCGTGTTGACGGTGTTCAATCAGTCGCTGCACACATTATGCAGCTGCAATTTCAAGATCAAGAGTAGAAGCTTCGCACCACGATCTAAAGCCCCGTTTGGAAAGCAAGAATTTCACACAAAACCATTCAATTCCTGCAAAAAAAATTCCCACGTTCCGAATGGGGCCTAAACTTCTACCATACACCTAGATATTTCTCATTTGGGGTAGAATTAAGCATTCAAAAGAGTTTATTTCAATCATAATTCACGCGAAGGCCGAAGGGGCCATCTAACTCCACTAAATACAAGAAACTAGTACATGACAAATTTGATTCCACAACCAGATGAATAAAAAAATGGAAGATTCATAGATACATCTAATAACCACAGAGCCACATCGTTAACTAGTCAATCGTGGCATGGGTCTAGTGAACCTATCATCAGAGGGGAAAAAATGCCCTACCTGTTCTCCACAGCAAAATCCAAGCTTACAGGAGTGATCCACCGGCTGAGGTACCATGTGGAATGTAAGCATTAGATTAATAAAAATAGCAATCGCGGAAATAAAGTGGTAAGCAATCACCACGAAAGCAAAGCATAACAGATCGGAACTCACCTGAAATAACATCTCAAACCTACCAGCATTTGGAGCTTATCCAGCAGCCTCTAGGGAAAAATTAACATAACATAGATCAATCACCTTTGGATAAGGCAAACAGACATCCGACCAACATTGGAGTATGACAATGGAGTCCAGGGAAATCCGCAAACCTACCTTACGCTCCTGTATTGAGTACAAGTCCGGAGAACAGGAATAGAAAATGGTTTCTCAAAGATGACAATCTTAGTAATTATATTAGTTGTTTTCAGTATGGCCGTGAACGTGAACCACCACCCTGGTGTCTGTTAGGCCCATGGCCTCCTCCATCTCTGAAGTTATCCCTGCGTCCACCGCCATAGCCACCACCACGTCCACCTCTGCACACCACGAAATGCAGTGAAGAAAATATATATATGCATTATCCACATGAATCATGATTTTAGTTATACGTACTAATGTGACATGTTCAATCTTTGAAGTTCGGAATACACTAAGATATACACTGTTGAAACTTAAAATAACAACTGCTTAAGGCTTGTTTGGGACAGCTTTCAGTAGCCACTTTTGTAAAAGCCGACAGCTGCATTGAACATGGAGAAGCCGAAAGTTGGGGCAGCTTCCCACGACTTCAGCGGGTTGGGGTTCCGACTTTGCCAGTAGAGTTGGAGAAATTTACCCCCCTCCTACCATGTATATAATCCCAAACCTTGCCCTCCCACCCCATTCCCCACCAGCCACCCACACTTCTCCCTCTTGCACCAGAACCCTAGCGCCGCCTCCGCCAGCCCCACACCTCCTCCGACCGGCTCCCTCCCCCTCTGACCCCCCCCCCACCGACACCTTCCTCCTCCGCCCCCGACCACCTCCCACCTCCTTCAACCGGCTCCCTCCTCCTCCGACTAGCCTACCTCCTCCTCTGACCAGCGCTGCCCCCAACAACTTGCCTCCTCCGATAGGCGCTGCCCCCGACCACCTGCCTCCTCCGACAGGCGTTGCCTCCTCCTCCGACCAACGCCGCCCCCAACAACCTGCCTCCTTCGACAGGCACTGCCCCGACCACCGCCTCCCACGACTGGCTGCCTCCTCCGCCGACCAGCGCCGCCCCCAACAACCTGCCTCCTCCGACAGGCGCTTCCCCCGACCACCTGCCTCCTCTCCCTCAATGCTGCCACCCTCTGAACCCCCTTGTCGGCCTCCCTCAGCTAGCCCCGCCGCCTTGCTCTTCTACCACCACCACCCCTCCCGTAAGCTCCTTCGTCCTCCCCTTCTCTTCATAGCTTATCTCCTGCCAAGAATCTTGCAGATTTGGTTGCTATGATGATTTTTTGATGTATAGGCATATATGCAGAATGTGCCTTCGAGTTCAATTCCTTTGTGCAAATTGATGCATAGATTTGTACAATAGATCAATCTGGTTAGCAAATTTTGATAGGATATGCTCTTACAATTATAGTTTGTATATATGTCGAATTGATGAGGGTGTAATGGTAGTTCAGGCAACATCATGTTCAGATGCAGTTGTTTAGATGTTGTTCATTTAGCAAATACACTAGCTGCACGTGCTTCTTGTACTGAAATGTTCAAAATTATTATTTTGTTCAGATCTTTTTTACCTGATGTAGAACTTGAATGCACTCGTGTAATTCTATTTTTTTTAGAGATGTGTGAATGTTCAGGAGCCAGGACTGTCTATAATTACCTTTTTCAGAGATGTGTAGATGCTCATGCTATAATTGTTCAGTTGTATAGATGTATATTTCCATTTTTTCAGAGATGTATAGATGTTCAAAACTCTGTATAATTCCTTTTTCCCAGAGATGTTCAGGACTGCATAATGAAATGTTGTCATGCTCCATGTTTACAGATATTTTAGTGATGAGATGAGTGTATGCAACTTGCAATCTGGCAAGACTGTTGAGATATATTTCTTGGACAGAGATCAATAAAACTCTTACTGACAGCATTTTTTTCATGAAAAGGTTATCATATATGCATAAAATTGCTTGTGTGAGCTTCATCTGATCAGTTTCTCACATTTTATGTAATTAGCAAAAGAAGGTCCATTTCTTCCTCCATATTATTCATGTAAATGTTCCAATTTAATTTCTTTGTCCATCTTATTCATGTTTAATGCTTTAAATTACATTTGTATGCGAATGTGCAAAGAAAAAAATCAAATGCAATCATAATGTCCATTAATCGGCATCAAACTGATAGAAAATGACTCTTTTATATTCCTTATCTGTATATAGCGTATCCCCTTGTACTCTTTGTATATATTGTCCACTGGGTCCTCTTGAATATACATACAATATTCATAACATGGTATTAGAGGTAAGGCACTAACATAGCTCTTTCCACTGCCACATCCCAAGCCACTCCACCCAAGGATCGTCCTTGGCGCTACCCCGCCTCCGAGGACAAGGATCGCCACGCCACCCACCCAAGATCGTCCTTGCGCCGCCCGCTCGCACAAGGACGACGTCACCCACCTGCGTCTGCTCGCCGGCGCTGCTCGCCTTAGCCTCACCGCGAACGAGCTGGTCGCCTGGGTCTCCGCCGCTTGGCCGCCGCTTTCCCGCGCCGGCGTGCCGTCGCCGCCAATAGGCCCAACCGAGAGAAAAGGTAAAAAAAATACAGTACATCGATCAAACCACCGCGTCGTCCAGCGCGGCCTATTAGACTTCGTTGTCTTGGTCGTCGCGCAGTCCAGCGTCGTCTACCAATGACTTCTATTCTATCAGCTGCGATCCCATTCTCGAGAACAAAGCTTAATAGGACGAACTACATGTTGTGGTCTTCACTTATGGAGATCACGCTCGATGGTCTTCGCCTCTTAGGACATGTTACTGGTGCCCGACCTTGTCCGCCATCACCGGTTCAGCCTTCTCCCAGACAGCCTACTTCTGCACCTCCTGTAGAAGATGACGCCGCCAAGGAGGTAGAGGCCGCTAATGCTGTTGATGAGGCTTTTCAGTATGCTATAGACGGTTTTGAATGCTGATGTGCTGATGAGGCCCGTGTTCGAGCCATCCTGGTGATCAGTGTCAACCTCCAAAGCACCGACACGGCTGTAATGCGCCGTGTCGGACACGGACACGGCTCCGACACATATTGTCAGCGTGTCGGAAATTTGTGTCGCGAAAATAAATAAAAATAAATTCGGACACGTTTGGACACGCTGTGGCGGACATGTATCGACCCGATCGGCCCATTCACGCCTACCCATCTCCTCCCTAACCCTACCCTCCTCCCGCTCTCCCATCTCACTCCTGTCGCCATCTCGATCCGCGGCTACCTAAGCGCCGCCGCCGCTGCCGCTTGCTTCATTGCTATCGCGACGACGCCGCCGCTCTTTCGCCTCCGCTTCGCCGACGCCGCCGCGCCGCTTCGCTTCGCTTGCTCACCGACGCCACCGCCGCCTCGCTCTTTGTTCACCGCGCGCCGCCCTTCGCTTGCTTCACCGACGCCGCCGCCTCGCCGCCTGCTTCTGCGACGCGCCACCTCCTCCTGCGCCTGCGCTGCGCTGACGCCCACAGACGCCTCAGACCGACATCGCCGACGCCGCGCCTACGCCGACGCCTGTCCCTGCTCGGCTTTTCCTCCCGGACGCCTCCTGCTGCTGCTCACCGGCTCGTGCTGCTGCTGCCAGATTTGGACTTTCGGTGAGTCTACACTCTACAGATCCAAATTTGTCCATTACTTTGTAATCAAAAGCATTGCTTGAATTTATCCAATTGACACAATTCCTTTAGAAGCTTTCAGCTAATTTAGGGTTATGTTTTTTGTTTACAGGATTGTCTTTCAATGTAGCCAGAAATCCACATTATCAAAGTTCATATACCTACGCAGCAGACCACAACATTTCTGATTATGTTCCTCCTGGATACAACAAGTTGAGGACCACTTCTTCAACAAGAAAGGGCTCAGATTGAGTCCTTATTAGAGCGGACAAAGAGCACATGGTCTGAAAAGGGAGTGACTATTTGTTCAGATGGGTGGTCGGATGCACAGAGGCGACCACTCATAAACTTTATCGTTGTTTCTGAGAGTGCACCGATGTTCTTGCGAGCTATCAATGCTGAAGGCGAGGTGAAGACAAAGGAGTACATTGCAGAGAAGTTGATTGCTATTATTGAAGAAGTGGGTACAAGAAATGTGGTCCAAGTCATCACTGACAATGCTGCAAATTGCAAAGGTGCGGGTTTGATTATTCAGCAGAACTACAATCACATCTTCTGGACACCCTGTGTTGTTCATACTCTTAATCTTGCTTTGAAAAGTATTTGTGCTGCTAAAATGCCAAGAACTGATGATAAAGTCCTCATCTTTGATGAGTGCCATTGATAACCAAATTGCTCAGATGCTAATATGATCAAGAATTTCATAATGAACCATGGCATGAGGCTTTCAATGTTCAATGAGTTTAGCAATCAAGATGCTTGCCATTCTTTGAAACAAGATTTGCCTCAGTTGTGGTCATGTTGAAGCGTTTTTGCATGGTCAAGAGGGCACTTCAAAGAATGGTAATTAGTGAAGCATGGGAGGCTTACAAAGATGACAATGTCGGGATGGCACAATTTGTTAGAGACAAAGTGCTCAATGATGTGTGGTGGGGCAAGATGAAATGCTACGTGTGGCGGACACTGACACACCATGTCTTCATCTGATTTATGAGATGTGGGACACAATGATAGAGAATGTAAAGAAAGCAATATATAAGTGGGAAGGAAAGCAAGATAATGAGGAGTCCACCTTTTACTCGGTTGTTCATAGCATATTGGTTGATCGGTGGGCAAAAGGCAACACTCCACTCCATTGCTTAGCACATTCACTTAATCCAAGGTGATATAAAAAAATCTATTTGTGATTGCTATTTGCTAATATTTAGTTCTTGCAAAATTTTTAATCCATTCATTTTCTTTTTGTAGATATTATAGTGAGAAGTGGATCAACGAAGGTGTTGGCCGTGTACCCCCCACAAGGATCTTGAGATTTCACAAATGAGAATGAAGTGTTTTAAGAAGTTTTTTCCTATACTTGACCACCTCAGACAAGTTAAAGAGGAATATGCTAGATTTTCGACTTGTTTTGCAGAATTTAATGACTTTGATTCCATTTACGATAGAGGGATCCTTGATCCAATGAATTGGTGGGCAAATCATGGACAATCTATTCCTATGTTGCAAAGTTTGGCTCTCAAAATAGTTAACCAACCGGCCTCATCTTCTTCTTTGCGAAAGGAATTGGAGCACATATAATTTCATCCACAAGATGCATAGAAAAAGCTAACTCTGAGCGTCTTTGAAGATTTGGTCTTTGTGCACAATAATTTGAGACTTTTGTCCAGAGAACATCATCTTACAAAGCTGGGCGAAAGAATGTGGGATGTGGGGAGATAGCTTTGAATCTCTTAGTGGTGTCGGCATTCTAGAAGTTACTAATCTCTCTTGAAGAACCGAGTTGGAGAGCGTGTCTTTTGAAGATGGGTCTAATGTGGTGAACCTGGATGAGGATGAACAAGAGGAAGCATGGTTATTAAAGCGGTAGGCGAGGCGACTCACCCTCACACCTTTTAAGCGGTAGGCGAGGCGAGGCGACGCCTACACATCCCTAAAGCGGCAATGCAGATGCGTGAGAGGCCGCAGAAGATCTCGACATTGGAAGCAACGGATGATCCGCCACGAAGATCCAAGCCTGCCCCGCCGCCCCGCCCTCGCCTCGCTCTACTTTTCCACTGCCGCGACGCGACGCAGCGATTGCGCTGCCTTCTTCACCGCAGCCTCCTCCACGCCGACTCACTGACTCCCTCCTCCTCTCTCCCTCCGACGGCGCCTCCATTCCTCCTTCTCCAGATCCGTGGCGCCTCTCTTCCCCATTTGCTCAGCTCTTCTCTGCCTTGCCATTGCCTCCCTCTGTCCGGCTCGGCTCCTCGGCGGCGACAATGAGCGACAGCGACAGCGAGGTGGGAGAGCGCCTCCCTCTCTCCTTCTCCCGACCGAGGCGCCTCCTCCCTCCTTCTCCCGATCCGTGGCGCCTCGCTTTCCCCGCTCAGCATTGCTTCCTGACCGCAATTTGCCTCCTCCTCTCTGGCTCTGGGCTCCTCGTGATGACAATGAGCAGCGACAGAGAGCGACAGCGATGGCAAGAGGCGACGCCTTGACTCTCGCGCGCCTTACCGCTTAGGCGGCGGCTAGCGTCGCTGCGACGCTTTATAACCATGAGAGGAAGTCTAGGAGACTGGGAGTCTCATGCTATCTTTTCATAAGCCTTTAATTTGAGTTTGTTATGTAACTTAAGTTGAACTACTCCTATGTTGGTTGTACTCTGTCTTTTAAGTTTCTAACTTTCTATGTTTGAACTTGGCTACTTCTTGTTGGATTGTTGGTTGTACTCTGTCATTTGTCAATTATTTGATGGTTATTATAATGTTAGATTGTTAGAATGTTAGGTACTTAGGTGTTTGTTGTTGCATTGTATTTGTTATATTGTTACTTACATTTACTAATCAAGTTTTTTCTATTCACAGGTTACATGAATTATGAATTTCTTGCATTAATATGAAGTTATGCTTTACGAAAAACTGAAAAGAACAAGAGCGATGATCATCTTTGAGGTACATATTCCTAACATTTTACACTTTCTGTTTGATAAACACATGAAAAAACATTCAATAATACATATTATATATATATATATACACACACCCGTGTCCCCGTGTCGCTATTTTTTAGAAAATGGCGAATCCCGTGTCCGATACGTGTCGTGTCCGACACGCGTGTCCGTGTCCGTGCATCCTAGGTGTCAACGACTCCATCCAGCCAGACATTGTTAGTCTGCGTGGCACTCATCAGATCTGGGAGTACTTGCGCGAGCGATACCAGCAGAGCAGTGATGCTCAGTTCTTTTCCCTTCAGCGTGAGTTGGAGATGCTTCGCCAGGAGAACTCCGTCGATGACTTCTACCGAGCTCTGGCCAGTCTCTGGCGCCAGCTGGCTTCTCCACTCTGCCATAAAGTGCAAAAAGAGGATCGTGATCGCCTTCGCCTTTATGACTTCGTCTGCCGTTTCGCCCAGAGTTTTGAACCTGTCAGGACTCAAGTGCTGAGTCTCTCACCACGACCGACAGTCACCGAAGCTCTTTCGACGCTTCGTGTTGAGGAGCTTCGCCGCGGGTTAGCAGCACAGTTTGTTCCAGCTATGTTTACTACCCCTTCTTCAACTACACCGACGGTTTCTGTTTCGACTACAGTCCTTCCTCAGGCGTCTTTTTCTGCTTCTGTTTTTGCACCAACTGAGCTTCAGTGCAATTATTGCAAGAACTTCGGGCACGACCACCAACGTTGTGCGGTGCGAAAAAAACAGAACAAGTCGCGTGGAATTAGACACTCAAGGGGCGAAAGCCCTTCCTCGGCGGAGGATGCACCGCACGTCGTAACCTTCTCGGCGAGGTGACTTTGTTCGATTCTCATAGGCTCTACTTCACAGCCTCTCTCACGGCTCAGCGAGTTACGCCGATCTAGCTCAGACGTCTCCTCTAGGTACTTCTTGGGTCCTGGATTCTGGTTCCTCTTTCCACATGACACCAGACTCCATATCTCATTTCAGTAGGATCTCCTGTTTTTCCCATCTCTGTTCAGACAACTGATGATACTCCTTTGTCTGTCAGCTATCAGAGCACTCTTTTGTCCACAGACTTTTCTTTTCCAGTTGTTTCCCATATTCCCCAACTCTGTTCAGACATGACACCAGACTCCATATCTCTCATTTCAGTAGGATCTCCTGTTTTTCCCATCTCTATTCAGACAACTGACGATACTCCTTTGTCTGTCAGCTATCAGGGCACTCTTTTGTCCACAGACTTTTCTTTTCCAGTTGTTTCCCATGTTCCCCAACTTACCATGCAGCTTCTCTAGGTGGGTCAGCTCAACGATCTTGGCTGTAGGGTTGGTTTTGACTCTCACACTTATTTCATCCAGGATCGACAAACAGGGACGATACTTGGGACTGGCCGGCGTCGTAGGGATCGTCAGCGTCTCTACATCCTTGATCGCCTCCACCTTCCATCCACTTTAGTTGCTCCTGTCACCTCTACGTCTACTTCCACCACCACTGCTGCCACCACCTCTGGCGTTTTTGCGCAATGGCATCACCGTTTAGGTCACTTATGTGGGTCTCGTCTTTCTTCATTAGTTCGTCAGGGTGTTCTTGGATGTGTTACTGTTGACATGTGAGTTCTTGTCTTCTCGTCCTTTTGACTTAGTTCATTCAGATATATAGGGATCTACTCGTATTATCTCTAAAGGCGGACATAAACTTTATGTGATCTTCATTGATGATTATTCCCGTTTTATATGGATTTTCCCTGTCTAATCGTGGTCAGTTTCTTGCGATCTATCATAACTTTGCAACGACGGTTCGCACTCAATTTGATTCTCCCATCCGTACTTTTCGCTATGATTCTACTGGCGAGTATTATTCTTGCACTTTTAGACAGTTTCTTTCTGAGTATGGCACTCTTTATCAGTCTTCTTGTCCTGGTGCCCATGCTCAAAATGGGGTTGCTGAGCGCAAACATCGTCATCTACTTTGAGACTGCCCGCACTCTTCTCGTTGCCTCTCACGTTCCACCACAGTTCTGGACTGAAGCTATTTCTACGGCTGCATATCTCATCAATATGCAGCCTTCCACTGCTCTTAAGGGTGCCAGTCCTATAAAGCGTCTTTACTCTCGATCCCCCCAATACACTCACCTTCGTGTTTTTGGCTGCACCTGTTTTGTTCTGCTGCAGCCTCGTGAGCGCACCAAACTGTATGCTCAGCCAGTTGAGTGTGTGTTTATTGGTTATAGTTCTGAGCATAAAGGTTATTGCTGCCATGATCCTTCTGCTAGACGGATCAGGATCTCACGAGACGTTGTCTTTGACGAATCTCGATCTTTCTTCTATCGAGATTAGGCTCCTTCTCCTGTTTAAACATGCCATCATTTCACTCAAGGGTATTTCCGACATTTCTCAACTCAAAAGCTTCAGCCAGCCTACTTAAAAGTCTGTCAAATATCAAACGTCTTCGGCTCAGCCATTCAGCCCTTGAGCCATACAGCCAAGCCGGAAGCAGCTTTTTAGAAAAAGGTGCAACTATGTCAAACATGCCCTAAAATAAAACACCAAATCTTTTAAATGTGACATAGTAGAACAGTTTTCTCCTTGCATATGATCAAATGCATATATGAAATAACGATTATGGTTCACATACACTATTTTGAATTGAGAATTTTAAGTTTTTTAATGCAGACACAGCAGCACAAGTGTGCACTGCTCTGAACCTAAATTACATTGTCATCCTCCTGATTGCACACATTCACCTTATTTCCAACCCATCAGTGAATTGTTTACTACTACAACGCATTTGACAAATTACTATGTGCAACAAATTAGCTTCTATGCATCAAGAACACAAAGTTCAAGTAACATAAGACAATTGTTTCAGCATCTACTTTCATGCTTACCTTATAAGTCATAATAATGCACAATGAGCAAGTCCCAAGCCAGGGCTTTATGTTCCGGATCAATCATAAGAATGACTTGTATATGTTATCACTTATCACAATTTGGCTAAGGTTAACTTAACTTGGTTGTACTACATTCAGTACACTCCATCTAAAAGTTCAAGTAAAAGTTAAGCCTAAATGAAATAATCTGACGGTGCATGGCATATTCTCCTAATCACACAATTTTTAAAGTGACTCATAATCACACATTGCTGAATAATGTGAGAGTGCAAGGCAAATGAAAACCTGTAGCCTATCAAATTGCAATACAATGTAGAATGTACTATTTGGCCTAGAATAACCAGATGTCTCGACTTGGCATGGCATTACAGAATTTGCATTTAGCAGCTAAACAACTGAAAATTACTTACCCATGACCATATGTAGGAGCTCTAGGTGCCGATTTCTCGGCCATCACAACACTAATTTTATAGCCTCTCATGTCAAAATCTGGAAAATGAATAGAATATATGCATTATGGATTGCGCAACACTATGCATTGAAAAAGAATAATATCATGAATCACTACAAAATCAACACCAAACTTACTGTTATAGAATCCACCAGCTGCATGAGCAGCAGAAGGATCTTCGTAAGCAAGGCAAGCATCTCCTTTGTTGTTTCCAGACTCATCAGTATAGATTTTTATGTTCCAGGGCCACTGGTCTTTGAAGCCACGTTTCTGCTTGACCCTTCCAACCTTTCAAAAGAAAGTAGTTTAAGCATTCAAACAAGAAATTGGTTCATAAATTGAACACAGACATAGGAACAATAATACATTCTGAGAAATATGATTTAACTATGAAAACTCAGTAATATGTTAAAACAACTGTATCCTATAAAAATAACTATGAAAAAAAAAGAACTAATGCATATGGTTAGAAATATCACTATAAAATACAGAAACCATGTCAGCAATTGGTACATTCATGAAATATACTGTTCTTGATCACTGAATATTAAGGAATTCAATAGAAGGTAAGGTCATACCTGCCCAATTCCTCCAAATAACTCTTGCAGTTCTTCAACAGTCACATCAGGAGGCAAGTTTGAGATGTAAATCCTTGGATTGTCACAAGCCTCATCACAGTTTGCATCACACTGCTTAACCTTTGTAGCTGACTCAGAGGCAGCACTGCCAATATAGCCGCCCCCCCCCCCGCCCCGCCGCCGCCTCCGCCCCCGCCTCCGCCCCTGCCGCTACCACCACCATAATAAGGTGGCGGTGCACCACCTGGGCCTCCACCCCCAGGCATTGAACGACCACCATACCCACCATCATATGTAGGTGGCAGACCTCCTTGGGCACCCCCACTGTATGGGGGGACCGGAGGTGGGCCACCGTAGATTGGTTGGTATGAGCCTGGACCAACACCATAGCTACTAGGAGGTGGCACTGCAGAATCTGAATTGTATGCATTGTTGCCTCCATAGGAGCTTGGAGGTGCCGTGTAGTCACCTGCAGGCCCACCATAGGAAGGAGGACCTTGTCCGTGGCCACGGGAATCATTACCACCTTCATCTCCCCTTTGGTTATTCTCTTGGTCTCTTCCTCCGTAACCACCACCCTTGCCACTACGGTAGTCATCAAAACCACGAGCACCACCACCACCTCGATTATATCCTCCTCTTCCTCCTCCACCATCACCACGGTCACCGGAGTTGTAATCCCCACCACCTTTGTTGTAGCCACCACCACCGCCACCACCACCAGAACCATAATCCCCACCACCACGATTGTAGCCTCGACCTCCTCCAGCAGAATTATTATACCCACCACCTCCACCTGGGCAAGATGCCCCACACTTGTTGCACTCAGTCCTCCTTGCAAAGTTCACATTGCCGCAGCTGGATCAAGAGTTTATATATTGTTAGGAAGAGTATCAAACAGGAACCAACAAAATTGAGTGGCATGAGTCCTTAAGCTTCCCACAAAAGATAATCACTTCAGCATGAAAACTACTTAATCAGTGTTTTCCAATGCTTCCAATAACAATAGTTATGGTTTATGCTCTGGTGTAAAAAAAATAGCTACAAGAGACTATGGTTCATCAATGTTCTTTCAATGCTTCCAATAACAACAAACTAAGTCATAAAACCGTGCATGAATTTTATGCTCTGGCGTGAAGAAAAAAAGAGCATTGGAGACAAATATACTATAGTAAATATAATCCATCCATATATTTGAACATAAAGTTTACACCTGAATATCATTGCACTGTGAGTTAAAATTATAGGGAATCTAGCGGAAATTGAAACCGCACAATGAGAATGAAAAATTATTGCACAGCACAACTACGTGGGTACACATCAAACTAAAAAAACAGGGGAACTACTTCGCACCATGTCGCAAGCAAACCCTAAATCGAAGAGCCGAACAATTTAACCACCTAAACACGGCAAATAAACATGCTACATAAGTGTAGCTTATCCCATGCCTACGCACCCAAATTCTCACGACAGTCCAGAAGACCACGATTAGATCAGTCAATCCTGAGCAATATCGTCGAACGAATTAACCAGTAAACGAAACACACCTCGCGTCAGGGCAAACCCAGTCTCCTTCGCGTCCTCCCCCGCGCCCGCCACCGCCTCGTCCACCCCCACCCCCACCTCTTCCGCCACCGCCGCCGCCGCCGCCGCCGTAGCCTCCTCCTCCTCCACCACCACCTCTCCCACCTCCGCCGTATCCTTCACCACCGCCGCCTCCTCGCCCTCGACCGCCACCGCCGCCATCTACACAAACACCAACACGGATCAGTCAGAAAGCAGATCCAAAAACACACACAGACAAGTAACAGGATCCAGACGCGACCTCGGCCACC
The DNA here is from genome assembly GCA_036346395.1 of Hsuehochloa calcarea. NCBI lineage: Eukaryota > Viridiplantae > Streptophyta > Magnoliopsida > Poales > Poaceae > Hsuehochloa > Hsuehochloa calcarea. The sequence goes on along the minus strand of JAYEVG010000030.1, from coordinate 48,133 downwards.
GCCGCCGCGGTAGTCGTCGGATCCGTACGTCCCCGACATGGGCTCGGTGCTAGGGTTCGGGAGGGCAGGCAGGGGCGAACACAACAGGGTATTCGTGATGTAGAGAGATGCGGATTAGGGCGGACGTCGAGGGATATCTCGCCAACATGGGCCGTGTTTCTCTGTATTTATAATGCGGTTTCTGTTGGATTAGGTGGAGCTCTCTGGATGTGGGTCCGGTTTATGGGTTTTGGGCTTTTGGTTGGTGATTGCCGGAGGCCCACTACGAGGTTCGTTCGTGCAGTGTTTGGCCCAGCCCATATGATGGACACGTGAAGATTATCTCTTGTTTTCGGAAGCATGCAAATTTTTTAAGTGTTTTCGGGGCAAACATTCATACAAGTGCCTCTTAAAAAAAAGTGGTAAAAATAACGAAACAGTAGCCTTGCTGTTTAAGATGAGTTTGTCGTTAGATTACTCTGTTTTTATTGAGCTCTTCGTACAAGGGGCCTGATGATGAGATCAATTGAGCGTTAGCGCTACCAGCGCTCTCGGTTGCACTTGAGATTTTGTTTGAGTAATCCTGGTTGATTACGGAAATGGATCCTTTCATTAAATATTTTCTACGTTAGGAAGGGATCGTCACCGTCCGGTCAAAAAACAAATATTCGGATACAATATTTTTACTAAGATGCTTTCTTGCTAGTGTAGATGCCCCCTGCTACAACATTTACTATAATACCACTGATGAATACTGTTAACACACTTGTAAACATTGTTCACATAATGACTATCTGCATTACAACAAAGGATCTTAATCCTTTTATTATAGCTTTATCCGAGGCTGTCAATTTGAGGCCTATAAGCTGCTAGAGTGATATCTATAGATGAGTTGATGGCCATAATGTTTCGCACAGGTGGTGTCCGTTATCCTGGCTAAGTGGGAGGGGTCTTCTGCATTAGTGGTCTCAATTAGGGATGGTAATCGGGTGCGGTGGGTACGGGTAGTGCTTGCTCATACCTATACCGCGACCCTGATTTTCCCTCACGGGCATATCCGCGAAGGACGACGGGCGAAGAACCTCACCCATACCCGTCGCCCGTGGGTACCTGTCGCCCGCGGGTATACCCGTTTACCCATGAATAATGCACCACCGCCCGTGGGTACCCTCGCCCACGGGTACCCATCGCCTGCGGGTATACTCATCACACAATGACACAAACAATGCACACATCAAGTTCATTTCAATTCACATCAATATTCAATAGTGCATCACACATTCAACAACTAATAAAGTTCATCACAAATCACAATTCACACAATCACACATCCAGTTCAACAAGACAACTAATCAAGTTCAACAAATAAAAAGAAAATACAAACTGTGGATCCTCACACAGTCACACATAAACAAATTAAGTTTACAACAAGAGTAGAATATATGAAAATAGTTCAATCAGAGTCGACGATTGAGAATGACTTCAAGGTATGTCCATAAACCCTCAACTCCTCCTTCACCTGAAAAGTAAATATTGCATTACATCACTAGTTTGCAATTACCGGTCCAAGGGCGGTCCGACCGGCCATAGCGGCGGTCGGACCGGCCAACTTCAGTGAGTGTGTTTTGAGCTGGGCCAAAAATAGAGTGTGTAGGCAAGAGATGTGATTCTATTGCACTTGGTCTCATAATTTTTGGAGTCTCCAGTAAAAAGTTCTATTGGTTTGAAAATTCGAGTATGTTTCAGAATTTCAAAGGCTGAAATTGGCTAAGTCACGGTCTGACCGGCCAATAGATGGCGGTCGGGCCGAGCGGTGGTGGTCGAGCCAAGCCTAGGAGATCGACCGGTTTTCACTTGGATCGTCGTCCGTCATGACGGCGATATTCGGTTGTTAGTTAAAGTCATGAGTTTCAGGGCATATATGTTGCATGATGCATGTTTTGACTAACATGGGTCAAGTTGTGAAGAATTTGTTCCTAAATTCGGTTTACTTGTCTATTGTTGTGCAGGTTGCTTGGTGGTCAACGACGGTCAACGGCGATGATGATTGGGACTAGGCTTGGAGAGCTGAGGTCCAGATCGATCGACGATCTGAGTGAGGTCAATGTACTCAAGCGTGGTGCAAGATGGACAAGGGTGACCTATTAGCTAATCCGAGGCGCAAGATGGCGCTAGTTAGGTCAAGAGGTGTTAAAGACTACACATTAAAATACGTGCGTATGTGTCCCGTTTGTTTTGGACCTTAACGGGAGCCCAATTGAGTCAAACTTCTAGAAGGTCTAAGTCTCCACTATAAATAGGAGAGGGTGGTGGCTACACCACCTCTTCGTCTCTTTTGCTATTTTGAAACTCTAATTTTCTTAGGGAGAGATTTTGTGGAGGCTAAGGTTTTAGAGAGTTTGATGTGATTTTTGTGCTCTTGGATTGAGCATTGTCCTCCATTGATGGAGTGGCTGTAAGCCCATATCATATCAAATCAATTTAGAGAAAGTTTAATCATGTCTTGTCTCTTTGCGTTCTTTCTCTATATTTGATGATTTTGAGTCTTTCTTTGATCCGCGAGTTTTTGATTGAATTCTTCATGTGATCTAGCTTGCTATGACGTGTAGGAATCTATCTAGGATCAACTTGATCATCAATCACCCACGAGCAAGATCTTGGATCAAGTTTTTGTTTTGACCCGGTTTTGAACTCTTCTTCAATCAAACCGAAAAGGATCGCTATTCTTTCAAGAATTATCATAATCTTCGATTGGAATAGGTTCCTGATATCATAGAGAAGGTGTGTACCAAGTTTCATCAAGTTTGGAGTTGTAAATCAAAAGTTTCATCTATTTGCAACTTCGTCATCGAGTCGTTACATTACGTTCTTGGTAGGTGGTCGACCGCCTAACACCACCGGTCGATCGCCAGGAATCGGTCGATCATTGCTCACCCAATGATCCGACCGCCAGTACATTGAATTGTTTCAATCTTTGTTGATTTTGTCTTATTGCTTAGGGGTTTAAATTGAATTCAATATTAGTCTTCCACTGTACTGATATACTGATCTTCATAGCTTCCATAGCTACTGGAGTGAAATATTATTGAATCAATTATTTGTGAAAAAGTGAGCGTGCTCCTATTCACCCCCCTCTAGTCGCCTTCTCGGTCCAACATAGATATCTGGTCGTTCTGGCTCCAGACATGTCTGTCTATAGTGAGATCTGTCTCAGATATGAGACTGCTTTGAAGGAGAAGGCCGGCTCTGGGGATTTTGGTGAAAGAATTAAATATCGTAGATTTGCAAGTGTGCTTGTATATCTATTTATTTTTGATGATCTAATATTAGTATTTGCTTCTAATTATATGCATTATAATATAGAGGATCGATGATAGCTAGGTTTATCATCCAATGAGGTTATTGGCAGTTAAGATTTACAATAGAACAATGAGCAACATGTATATATATATATATATATATATATATATATATATATATATATATGTTGACTTGTCTTGTATTGTGTAAAATAATACTGTTTACATCATAGTGAGTCTCAGTTCTAGCTATGTCAAATGAACGAGGAAAGGTGCAGAAGGAAAGGAGGAAGAAAGAGATGTTGGTCAATAGGAAGAGATCTCGCGGGATATTTGGGATCTTCGTGGTGAGTTCCAAGGGTAATGATCTGTAATCCTTTATATTTGCCCTGGGTTAATCACTATTCAATTTGTAGTATATTTGGTCAATAGCAAGAGTACGTAGTTGCGTGCATTAATCTAATTTGTTACATGCGCAGCGCAGATGGACCGAAGTTGGAGTACGTTGAGAACCGTGTGAGTGAAGAGTACTGACGAGGATCTAGAAATCCTCATTTAATTATTTATCTGTAATCCTTATTATGGATACTGATGCCATTATATGATTCTTGAGTATACCCCTTAATGTTCATAAAGGAAAAACCAGAGTCGTAAGATCTTCTACGACTACCTCATGATCATAAGTTCTTCTACGATCACCTCATGGTCGTAAGTCCTTCTACGACCAGGTCAGCTACGACCACCCATGGTCGTAAATTCTTCTACGACTAGCACATGATCGTTAGTTCTTCTAGATCACCTCATGGTTGTAAGCCCTTCTACAACCAGGTCAATTACGACCACTCTATAATCGATCAAACTTACAGAAAAGTAGGCTCAATTAATTAGGGCATCTAAACAGTCAGTATACGTTATTATTCTCTAGAATAACTGCACGATTAATCTGTCTGTCCTGGTGATAACTGCCTGGCGATGTGGGAATGTTACTTCTCCAATAGTAATCTCCGGTAACTGCACCATCATCTGAAGCATTGATACGCCCTTTGGGCTGGAGAAATTGTCGCCCACTTCGAGCACGCTATAAAAGGAGGAATCACCATACGATAGAGAGGAGGAGAGAGGAAAAATGACATAATCAGGAGCACAAGATATTGTATTTTAGTCTTTCTCTTGATCTGTAACCAGCATACTCAATATAACCACACATGAGTAGGGTTGTTATTCTCTCCGAGAAGACCCGAACCTGTATAAAAATCCCTATATCATTCTCTCTGTGTGATTTGAACCTTGTAGACCCCCGTGATGAATCTATGGCCCGATCTTCCGAAAGGTACTGATAAGTCGATTGTGGAGAACTCGACGTTGATGATCCGGAGGCTCCGACCAGAACAGATCAAACCTCCTGCAATCACTACACCACTATTCCGATGGTTATCAACCGTGCCGAACGCGGTTAACCTCGCCAAGAAGGCTATCTCTTGCATGCGAATCAAGAACACAAACAAGAGAGTAGAAGATGCAATCTGATATTGTATTATGAATATAGATGAAGCATACAATGTGGGGTTCCTCAACCGAACGTGCGGCGAGACTGCTAAGCAGAATAATCTCAAATAAAAACCCACCCTAAACTATGACAGTTATTGTATATATATTGGGGGATGTGAGGAGTTTGACCTAGGGTTGTGCGGCTGTGGAAAGAAGCGTACACAACCTGGACTCCGACCTCGACAAGCTTACAAGGCCCTATTAGGCCAAAATGGTGATGTAGCACCTTATTCGCTATTTATGTCACGTATCTATGTCGAAGACCTGGTCGTAGGACTGGTCCTGCGGTGGTCTTGAGGAGTCCATGCTACCTCTAGTCGTAGATTGTGTTCAACGAGTACTGTGCTCGCTTCTCTGGTCGTGGATTGCTCCCAACGAGTCCTGGCTCACCGAGTACTGGTGAAACTGGTCGTAGGACTTCTTGAAGTGGTCGTAGATCGTGCGGAACTGGTTGTAGACCTTCTTGAACTGGTCGTAGTCCTAGATTCCTAAGTACAAGTAAATCATCTCCATTAGGCAGAATCATAGAGTTCTCAAATAATATACTCAGCCCTTGAAACTAATTTACCTGATAAATAAGTTGACGCGTACGAGCTCTTGTAATTGGAATAGCAAGCATAGCAAATGTGGTTGTATCCATAGGGGTAATGTCCTCATCATCCTCCCCTTCTTGAAAACAAAGCCGTCCTCGGCTTTTGATAAGCTGAAAATAGGGTAACAAAGAAGCCAATGTGTATGCATGGTATATGTATATATCATATGTTTTAATTGTTATTGTTGTTGCACAATTAATGTTATAGAACAGCAGCGATTATAAAAACTCATTGTATTATTAACCCTAGAATAATCATATATGTTAATGAGCAAAACAAAATTTCTCACACAACAATTATTGCAACTAGTTTTGCAAATATAGGGGAACCATTTATACAATTCAAATCCCTGAAGTTCTAAATTTGTAGTGCTAGCACATATGAGCAAATCTACAACCTTTGGAATTAAACAAAATTCATCCATATAATCATATTTCAATTGAGTGTTAGTAAATTCATCTAATATGGGTGAAAAGATTTGAGAGTTCTTCCATTCTTCAACATTATTATGCAGATTGTCAATACTAGATGATGCAATAAGAGATGAACACATATGCATTAGATGACCACTTAAGTTTATTTTTGTCTCATAATGAACAAGATTGATTCACAAGAATTGTTGTTCAAAATAGTAAGCTTCAATTCATCTATGTGATCACAAGTTATGCATATTTGATACACATGAAATTGATTGTCTACACCATAATCTCCAATCAAATTAAACTTATATCCGTGGTCGCGACGACTAGACAAGGATTTCAAACATGCGATTTCAGAAACTTTCTCCATAGCATGTGACAATTTCATGGGTGGCTTCAACATAATGTAACATAAAGAATCAGTAGGAGAAATTCTAGTCAAATTTTTTATATCTAACCAATTCCACATGATCATTATAAGTGATTGACTCATCATGTGAATCGCTCAAAACAGCAGGCAATTCAATTATGTTATCACCTGGTGTACTCAAGTGAATAGATAAATCAACAAGTTCATCACATGGTGCACTAAAATCAATGCAGTTTGAATTCTCTTCGTGAAATATGTGCATATCAGAATTGTTTTCCACTAATTTTTGCTCTAAACTAGTATGAACAGTGGACAATTGTAGTTCTTCACAAGCATACTCACCTTGAGTGATGATAGCATCATGATGTTTACCTTTTTGGCTCTCCTCAGATGAATGAGGTGCATCCATCTCCTCATCTTCCTTCTCAACCAATGGAGTCGATGGTTCAATCAGCTCATTCTCCTCTTCAGCATGGTTCTCTAGCTCTCTTTGAGTGCTCAATACTTGCTGCGCAATTATAGTTCTATAATTCTTTGTAGCAGCGGCACCTAAAATTTCTTCACCATCGCTATCTGCCTCATGATCATCATCATTGCCTGCAAGGTTAGCTGTAAGATCATATTTATCCTCAACATCACTAGCACTTACATAACCACCATCTTCTGTTGCAATGTACGTCCGCTGACTTGGGCAATCTCTCATGAAGTGGCCCATCCCTTTACAACGGTGGCACACAATGCCTGTCGTACGGTCCGTGGAAGCAACCGATGAAAGCTCTGTGGTGGTGCCTGCACATTAGTAGATTTGCTCGTCTCGGGTGCGCGTGACGGTGGTGGTGGTGGTGCTGAACACGCTCTACTCACAGAGGGGGCAGAAGATAAAAAAACATGAGGTGGGACTATCTTTGCTTGTCCCGGCGTCGATCTCGATGTAGACATACTTTCAAAGTTGCTTCTAGTCCTTTGTTGCCTACCCTGCAATTCCTTTTCTGCCAAACAAGCAAGCTGGAACAACCTATTAATATCATTATAGTCTTTGTAACCAACTATGTCCTGAATCCTACGCCTTAAACCACCATAAAAACGAGCCATCTTATCCTCCTCATGTTCAACAACATTACAACGTATCATTCCTATTTGTAGTTCTTGATAATATTCCTCGACAGATTTATTACCTTGGTCTAAATGCTGTAATTTCTTATACATATCATGTTTAAAAGTAGGAGAAACAAATCTAGCATACATATTTACCTTCAATCTATCCCATGTATTAGGTGTTAAGCCGGAATTAACCACTTGATTCCACCAAATGATAGCAAAATCTTTAAATTCACTAGTAGCTTGTCTAACTCTATGCACTCCAGGAACTAGATGGGCATTAAATTTTTGTTCAACTGTCATCTCCCAATCTAGATAAATTTCTGCATCATAAACACCCGCAAAAGATGGTTTGATAAATTTAACTTTAGCAAATGGGTCATCATTAGCACGAGCATTGTGGTGCTGAAAATTATTACCTCCCATACCATGACGGTTGTGATGTAGGCGGTGTTGTTGACGTGCATCTTGGTCAGCAAACACAGCACCGGTATCACGGTTTCTCCTCTCATTATCATCTTCCTCCTCAAGATCTTGGGCTGCATCGTGATCATACTCACGTCCAATGTTTGGTGGCCGGTTCATTATTCTTTCAAGGTGTGTAGTGAGCGCTGCAATACTATCGTTGATTGAGTGCTGCAATGTGATCATGGTAGATTGAAGCCTCCTATCGATGGCCTCATTAATGGTAGTGTGTTGTACATCAGACGTCTCACCTGTCATGGTTAGCAGAAAATAAAAGACAACACACATGTATTATGCCTATCAACTACTAGGTGATGGAAGGTGGAAACACACTCTCAAGCGTCTTACCACACTCTTACAAGTGTTCTTACCAACGCAGCAGGTGGTACGACCGGTGGCTGGTTCGTGATATCGTATCGAGAGTGGGTATGATTGCAAGAGGTTACATGTTCTGATCAAGAGTAGGTGGAGCTCGGAAGGCACAATATGTAGCAAGGATTAGCAAAAACCATCCTGATTAGCAAAGTTGAATAAAGGTCCAAAGTACTTGTCACAGTTGCTGGCCTAAGAAGTGTCCCTAGCCCTAGCACACACTGATCGATAACAAGGACTGGATACAAGGAATCAAAGGATGCAAGGCGGGGAGTGGTCGTAGACCAACTAGGGGTGGTCGATTTTCTTCTTCTTCACTAGAGGTGGTCGGTTTGCTTCTTCTTCTACTCTCTCTTCTTTTTTTGACTGCCGAAACCCATCCTAGGGCTCCTTTCTTCTTCTTTTCTCTCTCTCTTTCTCTCTTTCTTTTTTCTCTCTCTTTCTTTTTTTGATTGCCGAAACCCAACCTAGGGTTCCTTTTTTTTGCGAATGTGACCTTGACTCAAAACTCTTTAAAACCCTCTTTTGGGTCTATGGATATATATGGGTCACAAACTTTTTTTTGTAGAAGATAAGGGTATATGGGTAATTAAAAGATACCCTCTCTTTCTTTCTGAACTTTGGCTATGAAAATTCTTCTCGAACTTTGTGTGGCAGGCACGATATGATGAGTGCGTGGGGTGTCCGAGAGTAACAAGAAACAATAGGGTGCTCGGGGCGGGAACGAGTAGGTGGTTGAACCCGAGTAGGTGGTCGATTCCGACTAGGTGGTCGGACGCGAGGAGGTGGTCGAAAAAAGGGGGTGGCGCAGCCAGGATGGATGGTGGCACGGCGGGCGACGGTGTTGACTAGCGACCAAAAACACGACTCTAAACCAGCAACACAACTTAGACAAAGAATATTAATTCGACAACGCAAAACAAAGAACGGAAATTGCAAAGGCACAATGGGTGATGGGGCAGCGGAAGAACACGATGAACAAAAAAATTTGTGGGATAATTTTCTGGAGTTTTAGGACGATGGTAAACAACTAATCTAACAGGGAGAATAATTGTGATTACCTAACGAGCAACTTTTGCTCTGATACCAACTGATGAATTTATGGCCCGATCTTCCGAAAGGTACTGATAAGTCGATTGTGGAGAACTCGATGTTGATGATCCGGAGGCTCCGACCAGAACAGATCAAACCTCCTGCAATCACTACACCACTATTCCGATGGTTATCAACCTTGCCGAACGCGGTTGACCTCGCCAAGAAGGCTATCTCCTGCATGCGAATCGAGAACACAAGCAAGAGAGTAGAAGATGCAATCTGATATTGTATTACAAATATAGATGAAGCACACAATGTGGGATTCCTCAACAGAACGTGTGGCGAGACTGCTAAGCAGAATAATCTCAAAGAAAAACCCACCCTAAACTATGACGGCTACTGTATATATATAGGGGGACGTGAGGAGATTGACCTAGGGTTGTGCGTCCGTGGAAAGAGGCGCACACAACCTGAACTCCGATCTCGACACGCTTACAAGGCCCTATTATGCCAAAATGGTGACGTAGCACCTTATTCGCTATTTATGTCACGTATCTATGTCGAAGACCTGGTCGTAGGACTGGTCCTAGGGTGGTCTTGAGGAGTCCATACTATCTCTGGTCGTAGATTGTGTTCAACGAGTACTGTGCTCGCTTCTCTGGTCGTGGATTGCTCCCAACGAGTCCTGGATCGCCGAGTACTGGTGAAACTGGTCGTAGGACTTCTTGAAGTGGTCGTAGATCATGCGGAACTGGTTGTAGACCTTTTTGAACTGGTCGTAGTCCTAGATTTCTAAGTACAAGTAAATCATCTCCATTAGGCAGCATCATGGAGTTCTCAAATAATATACTCAGCCCTCGAAACGAATTTACCTGATAAATAAGTTGACGCGTACGAGATCTTGTAATTGGAATAGCAAGTATAACAAATGTGGTTGTATCCATAGGGGTCATGTCCTCATCACCCCGAATCAAACAATCATTACGTAAGTTCGGTTATAAAACACCGATAAGTACATTGATGACGTGTCTGCTTTTAGAAGAGTTGTCGAGCAGGATATGTTGAAGAAGAGAATCAAATTTATGTAATGTCCATACATTGATTGCGATAATATGAAGATGTTTACCAACCCAGCGCAAATCGAAAGGCACTTGATTCGAAGGGGTTTCAAAAATAAGTATAAATGTTGGACCAGTCACAGTGAAGAGTGGATTATACCTGAAGGTAGTAATGTCATTGAGGGAGAACGATATGCTAGATGTGAACTGTGCTTTCGATGAGGGTAGGTCGCATGATGACAATCTTGATAAGATGTTATCCGATATAGATGGGGACTATAGTGAGAGAGAGTTTGTTAAATCCGAGGGCTTAATGGAGGACTTGGCGAAACATTTATTCTAGGGATGCAAACCGGAATACACAAGGTTGTCATCCGTGCTTGAACTGCTAAAATTGAAGGCAATCAATGGTTAGTTCGATAAAGGATGGTGTCAACGCACGACGTGACTTTGTTGATATGAACATAAGGACCGGATTAGCACCGAGAGAGACCGATAAAGCTGAACATATCTTCCACCAGCTTGCTACACTCTGTTCAAGGCCGAGAAAAATGAACCGTGCGAGAGCTTACATGATGTGAAAGATTCGTCCGGTTACTCCGCCAGCATGAAGAAACTTGTTTCTATGGAAGATTTGAAATTAATTGGTATGAAGTCTCATGATTGTCATATGCTGATGACACAAATATTTCATGTTGCAATTTGAAGTATTTTGTCGAATAAGGTCCGAGTGGCAATCATGAGGCTGTGTTATTTCTTTAACTCAATTGCTCAGAAGGTCATCGACCACGAAGGACTAGATACTCTACAGGGCGAGGTGGTGACGATTCTATGTCATCTTGAGATGTATTTTCCTCCGTCATTTTTTGATATCATGGTCTGTCTCATTGTTCACCTTGTGAAAGAGATAAATATATACGGCTCTGTGTTCCTACATCATATGTACCCGTTTGAGAGGTACATGTAAATTCTCAAGTCTTATGTACGGAATCGATCTCGGTCCGGCGAGAACATCATCGAAGGTTATGCAACCGAAGAGGTCATTGAGTTCTGCGTCGACTACATGGCTCTAGTGGTGTTGGAAATATGCCCTAGAGGCAATCATAAAGATGATTATATTTCATTATGTTCATAACATTGGATAGTATGTTATCTTGTTCCTAGAATAATATCAATGATATTTATTATCAAGTATGTGACTTGATTGTGAAACTCTATATTTATGTGATGATTATTCTTAAACGTTCCCTGGTCGGAAACATATGAGAACACATATGAATAGACTAGCATATGTATTTGTTGATGACTATGTTTCACAAGCCATGGATATGGAGATATCAAACTAATAATGTGGGCACATGTTAGAGAATATGGTGTTGGAAAAGACCCACCTTGAGACACTGTTGAGAGTGTTATGATTCTATGTATTATTAGTTGGTCTCAGGCAATGATGATGTATAATTCTTAAACTTGAGATCAGCATGGTTTCCTACATATGTAGTAGCACTCTTAGGGGTTGTCAAACGCTACTCGTAACTGGGTAGTTATAAAGATAACTTTCGGGTATGCTGTGAAATATGCGGAGGGATGTGACTGATCGGATATGTGATTTGCCCCTCCTAACATAACAAGAGAGATGTCTCTGAGCCCTTCGTTGTGGTCGGATAAAGAAAGTGCATGGCCATGCCACTAGTGGTCGAAGTGTCGACCACATGAAGTCAGTTCTACTCTATAATACTCCAAAACTTGGGAAAGAAAGGAGTGAACTGGAAGTCTGAAGCCGCATTCGATATATGCGAGAAATACCGGAATTTCTCCATCTTCACCACTTGGAGAATGTTCTCCAAATGCCGATCTCCATAAGATCAGACTTCTGTCGGGTAGTAGCCCAACCTTTTCCAAATCTTCAAGTTTCTTCTCACTCAGATCGGAGATCGACCAGTTGGTGATAAGATCTGACATGGTGATTTCTTTCGGGTGAAGAATTCAAATGTGATCGGAGATGGTTTCTTGGAAGATGAAGAGGAAAGTAAAAGGCGTAGAAACCCTAATACCCAGTGCTAAGGGGCCTTTTATAGCCACAACACTGTAACTGCTTCTCGGAAAAGTCCAATGGACAAAAATCTCTTTTAACCAGTGGACAAAGAGTTCTTTCAACTTCCAAGGTAATTTCTCAACTTTAAAATGAATACGGGCCACCTCGAATACCACGATATTTAATGAAGAGTCTGCCGATACGATTGCATCGGGAGTAAGCGTCTATACGACCAATTCATTTAAAGTTCGGGGGCTAGCTGACGAGGATTAAAACCTCTACTTATTATTTAATAGATAAAAGACCATACATCTTCTTAGTCGCAACCCCTAAGGCTAACGATCCCACTGGTCGTGAGGATTCCAGAGGTTACACAATATCTAACCTGGTCGAAGAAGGTTCCCAACCTTGTCTCCGATCAGTCAAAAGCTCACAAAGCCTTGAACTGATATCTGGATCTAGCGCCAGATGTATCCCCTACCGTGTGAAGAATAGAACATGTGCTGTATATTCCATACCACGCGACGATACGTAACTCTAAGACATAGGAATGCGGTTAAGTGGCTCACTAACATATAACCGTACAACAGTTGACTCATTGTCAATTGATGTCTCTCTCCGACCAGACGCGTTTCTTCTCCAACAAACGTCTCTCCCAGAGACAACTGCCAACGCTTCATCAACTATATAAGGAGGACTGCGAACCGAAGTGGAGGGAGCCGGAACAGTGAAGATAGATTGGGAAACACTCTCAGAAGAGCATTGTATTCCCGAGTTAGTCTTCAGTCTAGGTTACACACACCCATTGTAACAGCCAGTTCATAGCAATAAAGAGCAGTCTCATTACTTTCCAGGAGATACATACCATTTTCCTCTTTTTCTTCATACATTCATAAGATCGGCGATTTGATCGTCGACAACGCGTGGCGTGTACGACTACTCGGAGAAGAAGACGCACGGCGAGTACGACCACTCAGAGGAGAAGACGCGCGACGAGTACGACTACTCGGAGGAGAAGACGTGCGGCGAGTACGACTACGACTGCATCGACTCGCTACATCGACTCTACATTCACTACGAGTCGGTGCGTCTAGTAGTAATCTCGTGATCTATTTCTAACGAAGGTTACTTGGTTGCACGGTAAATTTTTTGTTTTGTGCTATCGTAGCCTTTCCGCTATCCTTTCAAGTGGAACCGATAGGTGTGCCTCTATCTCGTCACGAGGGGAGGCTGGAGGGTATCGAGACTATCGGAAGGAAAGCAACCACTCTAGATTTCAACGTGTACGCTCAAGCCCATTTCATGGTCTTGCAACACATGACCCTAGTGTCCCCGTACATCGACGATCACAAAGATGTGGTACACTAATAGAATCCAGGCCGGTCGGATGTTTGGATCACGAGAGAGCACAACTGTCAGTTCAACGAATGATTAAAGGTGCGATTCTTTGGGAGGCCATCATCAAGTGAAGATATGCTGCCATGGCTGGAGAAGCACCCGAACGAAGACATCATAACACTAGAGGATGCCTTGCACACTTTTGTCCAGTAGCCTAAGAGGAACATCACGCTGGACCCTGCAATGTTGCGATCTCCACACGACCATGCCTCGATGACTCCACCTCAACCCCTACTTCAGAAGGCCTCCATATCCCGTGCCGTGGAGACGGCGCCGAAGAAACAAGAAAAGCGTGTCTAGTCGTCTTCTAGGAAGACAGGCGCTAAGGCCAAATCGAAGAAGATTAAGGCGCTTCACAAGCCCAGAACGTTCTCCATCGGAATGTCGTTGGTCTCTGACACAACATTACACCACATTGGTTTGGCTTGCGACACTTTGCATACCTAGTACATGCGGTAGACCGGTGAGGCGAGGGAAGACCGGCCTACTGGATTCACTGTCAGCTACAATGAGAACCATTTTCACCACAAGCTAGGCTACTTCATTGTGTGCTTCGAAGACTTATTTGATCTATTCAACCTCGACGCCTCACTTCTACGATGTTGGACACTGTAAGTGTGTATAATCAAGTTCTACATTCACATAATGCCGATAAATGTTATAACTCATTGCTTATGTATAGATATATGATGTAACAAGCCCGGTGATCACGATAACCGGTGGGTTTCCTCGACCCATATTTTATCTCAGAGCAATCATCCTTCAAGACGCAAACTACATCGAGAAGTACATAACGAAGAGATTGCTTACTCATCGCGACAAGGACTACATACTTGTGCTCTACAACTAGGGGTAAGTGCTTTACTACTTGCTATACAAATTTCATTTGTTCTTTATACGCAACACGAACTTAGGTTTAATGACTAAAGTGACATACATGAGTAGTTTCCACTAGATCCTTTTAGTCATCGTACCAAAAGTAGAATAAGGTAATATACCTTGATTCCCTAGTCAATAAGAACCACGACTTCACTCTTGTGCAAAAAAGTACTCAATATGTATGCTCATTTCCTCCATACGTAACTCTATTGTAGTCTTCCTTCGTTTGAAATACCCGATGATAACTTTTTGGAATCATGTAGGTTGTTTAGTGCCTATGTTGCCGAGGGAGGGACACACAATGAACCGGGCACCACACTACGACACATGATGCGATTTCCGGTACCTGCTACAGCACAATAATCCTATATCACACTTCGTAACCTGACCACTCAAACTAACTATACCTATATCATATATCACACTCCCATTTTTGCAGTGCCATCAGCAACTACATCAAGACAACATATGTGTGTTCTACGTTTGTCGTCATATGCTAGAAATCACGAGTGCTAAGACGAATGATCCATAGGTTTGTCAGTCAATCTCTTAATAATTATTTCATAATTATGAATTTAAATATATATACTTATTTCTTTACTCTTGCTAGCGACGGGGCATGAAAATACTAGAAAATAACTTCCATCTGGACTTACTCGTGGAAGTTCGAGGATGGCTTGTCACCTTCATCACGGGGAAATCATTAAAGAGAGTGGAGAGTTTCACCCCAGTGACTCCGATTTTTTGTAATTCACTTTGAATGGTAATCATATCACTTTGTAATTAGATCATTAAAAGTGACTTTGTAATTGATATTGAGTTTTTAAATCACTTTGAGTTGTTCTATATCAAATCAATTGTGATATATTTGTTTTCTACTTGCTTATTTTCAAAGAACATGACTAGCATTACCTCATACTAGCTGAAAAACTAAAATATTTAGATATAGAAAGAACTAACACAGACAATTTTGTGAAATAAACTGTCTGTGAATGATACTCACAGACGACTACTACTAACAACCGTTTGTGATATGTATCCAATCACAGACGGTTATTACTAACAATCGTCTGTAATATGTATCCAATCATAGACGGCTACCACCAACATCTGTATGTGATATGTCGGATATCACAGACGACTACTATCAAAAATCATCTGTAATATGTCAGATATCACAGACGGCTACTATCAAAAATCGTCTGTGATATCGTCTGTAATATGTCGGATATCACAGACGACTACTATAAAAAATCATCTGTGATATTTATGATATCACAGGGTTTTTTATAGTAGTCGTCTGTGTTATGTGCCCAATCACAGACGGTTTGTAAAAATAACTAACTATGATATTCTACGTATCACAGACGGTTTTTGGTGGAAACCATCTGTGATTGTAAACCATTACAAACGGTTTCAACAAAAAACCGTATGTGTACTCACAAACCGTCTATAATAACCTCTTGTCATCACATGCATATAGATTCAGACGGTTCAAAATTGTCTGTGATGACGACTTAAAATCGTCCGTAATAACGATTTGGAGCTGTTTGTGATGATCCTTACTGCAATAGTGATGTTTCGCGACGCAAGCATGTATGTACGCGCTTTCTGCATGCATGCGTAAGAATGATCGATGCGCCTGCACGGCCGGCATTGGTGAGTGCAGGCGTGCTTTTGATATGAGAAAGTACATGTGTAATTCGGAGCTGGGTGAATTCATGTTCTTAGGCTAATTAGTAGATCTTGAATTTGTAACTGCGACTTATTAATCAAAAAATGCAGGTACTTAGGCTAATTAGTAGATCTTGAATTATGTTGTTCTAGGGCGTCACAGAAAATCATTAGTAAGAAAATCGATGATGTGGGATCAAATAGAAAAGGAACTCCTAATTTTTATCAATGTTTTGATCTTAAACCATAACCATTGAGTCACAACTCACAAACCGAAGCGAACGGAGAAGAAAACCATCACCGAGCAGCTCAACAATTTCAAAGCCAGTAGAGAGGTCGATTTGTCGGGCGACCGATGTTGATTTGTACCTGGCCTGCAAAGCTGGAGCTCGAGAGGTTGAGATAGGTGAGCTTGGTGAGCCGCTCAAACCCTTTGAATGGGAGCTGGAACCATTGAAGTTATTATAGGCGAGGTTTACCAATATGATCGTTGTCGTCGTGGAAGGCTTAATTATCAGGTGATTCTGCTACCCTAATTTACACTGGATTTAGGAAACAAAGCGAAATTGCATACACATGCACACACCCCAAATTACAGTATCATTGGTGGAACAGGAAATTGTTGCAGTTCCACCGTTTGCCTCGGTAAACACTTGACAACACAAAGGCCACAGCAAAGCCAACTCCGAATCCAGATCTCGCAAACACAAACAGTAGTATGGTTCCAAGACTGTCTTGCGAGGAAGTCGATGAGCTTGGGGTTCCCGTACCTGAACTGTTGCACTGCTTGGATAGTGGCCTTCCGCAGAGCCCTGCATTGCCTTCAAACGAGCTGTTGCTGAACGACAAGAACTGCGCCTCTTGTGGTACCATTCCGGTCAAATTGTTGTACGAGAGATTCAGCGATGCGAGATATGTTAGGGACGTTAGCTCCTGCGGGATCGGCCCTGAGAGCTGGTTCCAGGAGAGGTCTAATGACTCGAGCTGGGCCAAGTCACCAAGCTTAGATGGGATTCCTCCAGTGAAGGCGTTGCGCGACATGTTCAGTCCATGGATAGCAATAAGCCTCCCAATTGATTCTGGGATGGCACCAATCAATGCATTGTTTGAGAAATCAATCATTTTAAAAGTAGTCAGGATCTTGGTAAACATAAGATCCATCCCTTTAAATGTGACAATCATACTATCTTGGTATGACGACTCAGAATCCTTAAGGGCCAGAATATCACCCTCACTGGTAGAATTTACCATCATTGTTTCTAGGTTCTCAAACCATTTAGGATGCAAACTCCCAGAAAAGTTATTTGAGGCCAAATCAATAATTTGCAAACCCGAGAAATATTTATTGGTAGCATCACGTTTTGCAATACCTCCTATTGAGCCATAAAATTCGTTGGATCTCAAGATGAGAACTCGAAGATTAGAAACAGTCCCCAACCAAGTTGGAAAAGAATCAACGATATGATTGTTACCAACATCAAGAACCTCTAAGCTTCTGCAGTTAGCCAGTGATCTGGGTATTTTCCCTTCAATTCGGTTGCTGTTCAAATCTATTGTCTGAAGCATACATCCTTCTCCAATATTTTCAGGCAGCACCCCATGTAATTGGTTCTCTCTCAACTTCAAAATTTTCAAATTGCCACCTTGTATTAGACAGGATGGGACCAAGCCAGTAAGGTTGTTGTACGAAAGGTCAAGGATTTCATAGTTTGCACCACAAATCGAAGTTGGTATAGGACCATTTAGTTTATTCTTGGACAAATTAGATATGAGTGGTATCGGTAAATTTCCTTCCAGTCCATTTGAACTAAAATCAAGAATAGCCAAACTCTTCATAGGAATAAGAGATGTGCACCTCTCTAGGCTAGCGAACATGTTGTGTGAGAGGTTGAAATACACGAGGCTATCCTTCCAATTTTCCCACATCCAGCACGGTATAACTCCATTAATTTTATTGTTTGAAAGATCCACATAATACATCTTATGTTGATACCTTAACATACTTGGAATTTTTGTAAGGTTGCAAGATGCAAGGTCTATGTATTCGATGTTAGGCAGGGAAGGAAATGGATAATGGCTTTCTCCGTCTATCACCGACAACATATTGTCAGAGAGGGTCAACTTACTCAGATATTTCAGTCCCGACAGAAGGCTAAGTTCCACAGTGCCCGTCAATTTATTTGAATCAAGCACAATATTTTGAATGTTTGTCAGCTGAAAGAATGATTTGGGTATGTGACCACTGAGCTGATTAGAACTTAAATCAATATGATATATGGGTGAAGATAGAGGTGCAGAAAAGTCTTCAATATGACCAGAAAGTTGATTCCAACGTAAGTCTAGGTATCCCAAATTTGGTAGAGTGAACACACATTTTGGAACCCCACCTGCATACACACAGGAAATACCAGTGAAAACTCAAGACTGTAGTTTTTGTTTCCAAAATAAAATAACAATGCACGTGAACCAAATATTGAGTCTTTGAACAACAAAAATTGACAAACACGTATAACTTACATCTAGAGCACACCACATAGGAAAAACCGACACTATACATTGATGAAGAAAATGACATAATTGGGGGAAATGATTAAGTAGATGAAGATGCCATCTATTGTATAATAAAGGAAAAGGTCAATTTGACCCTTGAATTATTGGAGTGCGTCTAATCCACAAAATTTTTTTAATAATATTTTTTAAAAGATAATTACAAAAATAAAGAGTCACCCAAAAAAATTACAAAAATGTGTTCCTGTCGCTAGTTCAAATGGCGATAGGTTCCTGTCGCCAGTTGAACTAGCGACAGGGACCCTCGCACCCCCTGTCGTCGGTTCAGGTACATGTTAACTGGCGCCAGGATGCCATCTATAAAATCCTTAAAAATTTCGTTCAAAACTCATTTTAATTCTAGATTAAAAAAAAAACAAATGAGAGGAGCAGAGAAAAGAAGAAAGGTAGCAAAGTTCTACTAGTTCGTCGCGGAGGAGAGTTGATAAAGCATCAGATCCGGTGGGCCGACCGTCTTTCAAGTACATTTTTTGTAACTTTGTGCATTAAGTCAAATTATGTAGAATTAAGTACATCATTTGAGCTGTAGCGAGTAGAATAGCAAGTAGAATTAAGTAGAATAGCGGCATATAATTAAGTAGATTAGATAATTGTAGTTAAATTATGTAATACATTATTTGAGATGTGTATAGTGTAGTTCGTCGTACACATGTTATGAATGTTACAGTAGTCGAACGATTTAGGATAAATCAACAAAAATAGGAAGACGACTATTTGAAATATGTAAAAAACAATCTCATCTTTGCGCAGCGACGTGACCCAACGAGTCAGCTTTGCGCAGCGACGTGACCCGACGAGTTAGCTTTTTAGAATGACGTGACCCGACGAGTCAGCATTTCAGGACGACGTGACCCGACGAGCCAGCTTTTCAGGGTCGCTGCCTCGTGGATGCGAATTTCCTTCAACTGAATTATAATTCAGTCGCGTACGCAGCGCCGGCTCGGCTTATAAGTACTACCTCTTCCACGCGGGGTTCTCCTGCATCCAGACTTCAACACAATCTCGCTCGGATGGACAAGCACTAGGAGGAGATCCGCGAAATGCAAAGGGAGTATGTGGCCCAAGAGGAACAAAGGGAGCGTGCCAGGTGGCCACCTCCCCGCAATGACGCTGCCCCCCATAGCAGCAACCCCTACCAGAATATCTCAACCGAGCGTTCGCCGCAACACCCGCCCGAGGGGGAGACGCCGCCCCTCTGTTGGTGAAGGGACAGATGCAAGTTCTTCAAGTCCAAGCACTGGCTTAGCCTAGGCATGCGTTACTGGGGTTACACGAACTAGTCCAGTGACTATCCCGACCGACGTTGGGACACGAGATGTTATCGACAGCCGGTAAGGATAGGTAGCAGTATATTCCCCTACCATTTCTCTTTCAAATTCCGCACTAACAACCTCTTCCGTCTACCCGTAATCCCTGGATCCGCTATGCGGCTACTGCAAGTGGATCGACCTAGAGATCCACCCATACGACTCTCGATTGCAAGGAGTGAGATGCCAACAGGACTCGAGAGGAGGAGGAGGAGCGCCACATCAAGCGAGGAGATGAGATGCCAACAGAAAAAAAGGAAATCGCGAGGCCAAGGCGGTTGACGAGGAGTACAACGCCGAGCTCGCCACCCAGTTCACGCGAAGAGCACAACCAAAGACGATCCTTGGTTTGAGATGCATGCCATGTATCCATCTCAAAGCGTGTTGTTTTTGTTGCACTAAAGCGCAAGAAAAAGAGGGATCGCAATATAACTTACCTTCCAGCTGACATATCGCTAACATATTTCATACCGTTCCGAATCTACGAAAATAATAAACACACCAACTAGTTGCTCATGTTTACATCCTCCGCCGCATCCACGTTCTTCTATGCTCCGGCACAAGTAAGGGCTGGTCTCTCTCTCTCTCTCTCTGTGTAGGAGCCGAGGTTGATGGAGTAGGAGTAGAGGAAGAGTAGGAGTGCCGCCGGACGGGAACACCTCCGCCGTCGGTCAACGACTACCTCCCTGTGGCAAAGACCACCGGCACGGGCTCACCGGACTAGTCTTCGCCGTACATAGAAGGTGTTCACGCACTTGTGCAAAGGAATGTACAGAAATGAATTGGCATTTGCATAAAAGGAGTTCACGCACTTTTGTAAATTTAATTTGTTGTGCCTGTATTCATTTGGCCATGTGTGCATGTTTCCAATAAAAATATGAATTTCCAAAGAATAGGGGGGAAAAAACCCCACGTGCATGCTATATGGGATCCTTTACGTACACCCATCCTTCGGCTCTTTAATTTCAAAGAATGGTCAGCTTGGCCCGACCTAATTTTCTTTTCCCGTCTAACCAGAAGAAGCCCTATAAGAAATAATAAAAATATTTAAGAAGAGGGTATTCAAACCTGGGTTGGTTAGCATAGGGGTGAAAACGGATCGGATAGTTTCAGACCGATCCTAGCGGAAACAGATTCGGATTATCTTGGATAATTTTCTGACCGGAAACAAATTTGGATTTTTTTTTGTTAGAAACGGAAACGAATACGGTAGGCATGATATCCGGCGGATACGGAAAGAAATACGGATTATCTGGATTTGGTTTGTGTAAATATGGTATCAATATCCCAAATTAATATGGTATATGGTATCAATATCCCAAATTAATGCATTTGGTTTGTGTAAAGAAATTTCAACAATAGGAATTTGCAAAGAAAAATTTACACGCTATATACTATACTATGCAACACTACACCGCGCAATTGCGTGGTCCAATCGGCTAGTTTATTATATATTCAAAGAATAATTGATTGATTATGAAGAATATGATGACAGACTATGGTTTGAAATATACACTTGAATTCAGATCTCACCGTGGAGGTTATTGTTTGAAATATCCAACGAAGAGAGTTGGGTCAAGTTGCCGATCCAGGTAGGTATCCGTCCATACAAGCTGCAATTATAAAGTCTCAAAGCCTCCAAACTCGTAAGATTGCCAATCCAAGTATGTATCGATCTGGAGAAGTTGTAGTGTAGGAGGCCCAAGTACACCAAACGCTTCATGTTGCCAATCCAAGAGAAATTTGGTTTCTCTAAGCCTGATCCGTAGAACACTAACCCTTGCAAGCAAGGAAGCGTAGATATTAAGGAGGTAGTGTCATTGGCAGTTTCTACCATGCTGAGTCCGAGGTACTTCAGGAACTTGAGGTTGGCAAATGTGGTTGATAGTGCCCCAGAAAAGTTGGTATGCTGTAGAAGAAGTCCGGTCAAACTATTTTCAACTGGGAAATTCGTTAATTGCCCAGAAAGCCTAGTGTTCCCAGACACGTCAATCGACCGCAAATTTTTTAGCTGGAAGATCTTTGTGGAAACTTCCTTCAAAGTCATTCATAGACAGGTCAAGAGCGGTCAGGAAGAGAAGTCAGCAAAGAACTCAGGAACCTCGCCAGAGATCTGATTGCGTGCGAGTGTGATCTCCTCTAGGGAATGCAGTCCTGAGAAGGAATGATGTATAGGACCGGACAGACCACACTCAGACAAGTCAAGATATTGCAGTCGAGGAACAGAGTCTGCTAAAGAATTGGACCAAGTATTTCCATCGTCAGACAAGTTCACTCCACGAAGATAGAGCAATGTCAGATTGCTCAGATTTCCTACAACCGTTTGAAAGCTCGGTTGACGGAAATACATGAGATCATTGTAGGAAAGATCAAGAGTTACCAATTTCTTGAGGCGAACGATACCAACCGGGATTGGACCAAAAGGTTAGTACTAGACAGGTCGAGGCTGATGAGCTCAGTAAGCCGCTCAAACCCAACAGTTGGGAGGCTTGCCTTCCCAAAATAGTTGTCAGCAAGAGTGAGGTGTACGAGAGAGGTCAGGTTGAAGAGTGCTGGACTGAGACCACCGGTGCTTTGCAAGTTACGGCCACCGAGGTCCAAACTAATCACTTGCCCGGTGACGGTGTCGCAGGTGACACCCTCCCAGCTGCAGCAATCCGTTCCAACTTGCCATGACGAAAGGTTGGGGTTGTGGAAGGAGCGCTTTAGCTGGAGCAGGGCATAAGACTGATCCGGAAGGCATCGGATGGTCCTGCCGCTATCGGCTGAAGTGTGGATGGAGCTGCAAGAGTAGTATATTACGAGGAGTAGGAGGATTGGGAGCTTCTGGTGCGTGGAGCTCATCTTTCTAGCTACTTGTTGGTTTCCACTTTGGCTGGTGCCCAAGGTGTGTGTGTATATATAGGTGAAGATATACAAAGCTCGCTAGTACATTGATTCTCACACCCTCTTGTTCTTTCCTATGCAACGATCAATGCCATTTTTTTATATGTTATTGCGCTGTAATGATGCACGCACACTGCTGGTCGGCATAGTGCAGCTTGATTACAGCTGGTTGCTGCACCGCAGCAGGATGTTTCGTTGTATTACGACTAATTTAAAGGACATAGTACTGTCATGAGTCGTGGTCTTTTGTTTTGTGAAAAATAATCATGAGTTGCCAACTTGTTTAGTGGGTTGGAAAGAGTGTTACACTAACTAGACAAGGAATATGCAAAAGTAGCAATAAGTCGTGGTCAACTGCGTTGTTGGGTAGAAAGTGTGTTTTGGCTTCTGGGGACTGTAGTGTAGGGCTGGGATTCGCACGGCACGGCGTGTGCTTGAGCCGTCACCGCCTTCAACTAGTCCTAGGCACGACCTAAGGCACGATGAGCCGTCGCCGTCTTTATCTTTGTTGGCCTTGAGCGAGTCGGCGACCTTAACGATAACGAGGCCGAGGACGAGAACCGTATCGCCTAGGAAGATGACGGCCGCCGCTGCCTAGGAAGATGAAGACGCCCGTGCGCCACCTTCGTCATCCACGCCCCCCTCGCCATGGCCTCCTCCGGGGCCTTGTGAAGAGGAGGAGAGGAGGCGGTTGAGGGAGGGCGACTGGAAGGAGGGAGGCGGTAGAGGAGAGGAGGGAGGAGGCTGGAGGAGTGAAGGAGGAGGTTGATGGAGGAGTAGAGGAGGCGGCACGTGAGGAGTGAGAGGAGGGAGGCACTGGAGGAGTCGAGGAGGCGGTGGCGGTGGTGCTTGAGGAGTGAGAAAGAGAGAGGCGGCTGGAGAAATGGGGATTGAGTTGGGAGCCAGGGCTCGGGAAGTCGGGAGGGAGGGTTGGGGATGGGGGAGTTGGGCCAGGCCGAGGGGAGTGGGGGGACAGGGTTGGTTAGGCGGTGGGGATTGGGCCAGCCGAGGGAGTGGGGACTTTGGTTAGGCAGGTGGGGATTGGGCGGTGGGGAAGGGTTGAGCCTCTTTCGTGTCGGGCCGGTCCAAACACGATCCAACTGGCCGTGTTGTGTCGTCGGATGAGCCGCATTCTCAGGCTCAGCTTAGCCCGCCATTCGTGTCGTGCCGTGCTTGAGTCGTATCGTGCCTACTGGGCCTCGGGCCAACCCGAAGAAGCGCACCCTAAGTCCTAGGTCTACTGTAGTGTGTACTTAGACTCGTAAAAACGTGCATACAACTGATTGCTGCACCGCAGCAGGATGTTTCGTTGTATTAAGACTAATTTAAAGGGCATAGTACTGTCGTGAGTCGTGGTCTCTTTTTTTTGGTGTGAAAAGTAATCTTGAGCTGCCAACTTGTTTAGTGGGTTGGAAAGAGTGTTACACTAACTAGACAAGGAATATGCAAAAGTAGCAATAAGTCGTGGTCATCTGCTTTGTTGGGTAGAAAGTGTGTTCAGGCTTCTGCCGGAATTGATTACGACTGCTTCGTAATGGTAGGACGATGATGTCCTAGTCTCCAAGTTAGGCTGGTGAAGCCACCACACACGTCATCTGTGCCGGCATTTGCATCTGCCTAGTAGACTAGTATCCTGAGTACAGTTTTCCACAGTGCATTGCATGATATCTTCAAAGTCTGTGCTTATAAGTTATAAATGGCTTATAAGGAAATTGCATCGTATGCACGGAGGCAGCCTGTCAGTCCTGCTGCTACGAAGTTGCAAGGCAATATTAAAAAAATAGACGGATTTTTTTTTTACAAAAAGATAGTTGGGGTTTTTTTTTTTACAAAACTAGGCTACATCGTCATTGCAAATGGCGACGATGAACAGAGAATGACGACATATACTTGAATAGTGTAGAGATCTCATCACCAAGTTGAAATGGCGACACGACCTATCGCCACTCCCATGGCGACAACACTGTCTCTATTTGAAAAGGTAACATGACAACATCGTCATTTCAAAGTTGTGAGGATCCCACAAGTCCCTAATTTTTTTAATAATAAAATTTTGAAAAACCGCCATTTCAAATGGCAATAGGGATTCCGCAAGTCACTGTCGTCATTCCAAATGGCGGCACAATCTACCCTATAGAAGACTCCTAAATTCTGGTATAACTCAATTTTATTCAGCAAAAAGAGAAAGAGGGGAAGGAGAGAAGCGAGAGAGGAGAGAAGCTAGCGAAGTGTTGCCGTCGGTCGTCCACCTTTTAGGTAATTTTTTTAACCGAATGGATTACATAATTTTAGATATACGGTTATTGATTTTTTTTTTAAATAATCCATTTTTTATTCAAAATTACAAAATTATACCTGTAATTTTTTTTACAAAATTATACCTCATCATCAACCGTTAGGCGATCGGATCCGATCTCCCAACAATAAGCGACATTAATGCGGTGCCAACCGTTCGGTAAAATTAATGCGATTGCTAACGGATTGGCGATCGGTTCTATCACGAGCAGTTAAGCGACAGCAACCTCCAGTCACCAAATGGTTGGGTGACTGAATGGCTTATATAAGGGCGCGCCACTCGGCCTCGAATTTAACGATAGGAGAGGGAGAAGAGAAAGAAAGAGAGGAGAGGAGAGGAAAGAAAGGGGAATAAAGAGAGGGAGAAGAAGAAGAGGAGAGGGAGAGGGGGAAGGAGAAGAGGGAGAGAGAAGAAGAGGAGAAGGAAAGATTAAATGCGTGAGGTAAAAATTTATCTTGTAGTGTATTTCTTTAATTGTAGTAAGTAAATAGTTTGTGTAGTTAAAATAGTAGTATAAGCAGCACCCATAGAAAATTTTAGTTAGAAAAAAGTAGAAAATCGAAATGTTGTTAATTTATATGTAAGTAGCATCGGTAGAATACTTTAGTTAGAGAAAAAAAGTAGTCTGTGAGAGAGAAGTAGTGTTGTTTGTGAGAAGTATTGTAGTTATGTCGGTGCATGCGTGACCGACTATTATTCGGTGAATAATTAGAAAGTTGGTAAGTAGTAATGGGTACTCTGGCCGAGTGCATGAGGAGGATGAATTACTTGTATGGACTAATTAATACTGGTTAATTAGTATAGACAAATCGACTTAGGTAATTGGTATAGCTCTGTAGAAGACTGGAACACCACTTGTAGCATTTCAAATTGCAAGTTAGCGTCAGAATCGAATAATGCCTGGTATGGAATAGCTCGGTTTTCAGGTTGAATCAGAATAGTGTACTGCACGTTCATTGTGGCCTCTTCCTAAGGGAATGAATCACGCCTTGACCATGTTGTAGTGTAGTTGTTTACGATAGGCGAAGGGCCGTACAAATGTAAATTACAGTGCAACAATACTTGCATATTGTGCATTGTGATCTGACTAGTTGCAATATTGAAAATATTTGTAGGAAGATATCAGTCATGCCTGTACCCACTGCATTGAAAGTACATTACGGTGATGGCACCGTTCGTGACGTTCCATACGATGTTGACTTGAGCTGTTTTTCGCAAGCCACTCTGGTACACCCGGACGGCGAGAATACACGAATAGCAGATGTGATGTACTGGCTCACCCTCAGCTTCTCCTTGGACCTTGAGGTGTGCAGCGTCGTTATACAAAGGCTTTGGAGCCGATCTCCCAAGGACATTAGATGGGAGTTGAGAAGACTGATGCACACGACTGTGTGGAATGGCTTTATAGAAGGCTGCCGACGCCGTGGATACGAGTGTGTGCTACTTGTGCAAGCATGCCCAAAAGAAGTTGTACAGGGCCCTGCCGACGGATATCATTCTGGCGGTGGGAGCAGCTCGGGCGCCCATTCAGGGAGATGGTCCCTACTTTGCAGGACGTCTCCCTACTGCTTGGCATCCCTATTGTGGGAGGTGTTGCCTTCCGCAGAGGATCCACCATGGGCGCGACGACCTTCGGCGAGTTTGAGGAGTCCTTCCTGCACTGCCGCGCCGGGTACTACGTCTTCCTGGAGGCACAGAGGCACGGCCCGCCCTTGCGGTTGCTGTCGCAGTTCTGGGTAAGTGTTTCGGTCCTCGTTAGATCAGGCCTCCAAACCGTCTTTCCCTCTCGGAGCCGGGGCCCCGACACCCAGTCTGAGAGGAGGGCCCAAGCGAGCTGTCAGACGGAGGGCGCGGAGCTGAGGGTCAGGCGTGGCGGCGAGAGGATGCTAGGGGTGCGGTTGGGGGACTAGTAGGGGAGTCCCTTGCGGTTTCTACTTTTGTTCGTTATATGATACTTAAATTTTGCACTTAATGCATGATGCTTGTAATACTTTTGTGTTCTTATGTATACTCGTTCGTACAATGCTTGTTTGTTCAATGCATATTGACGCCTATAGCTTAATGCACGCGACACATCGATGCAACAGTCAACTCGATCCAGCGGACAAAGTCGCATTTCGCCATCTACTGCAAAGGAGGGTTAACATCGACACCTATAGCTTTATGCAGTGACAAGACCAAACAGGGCAGCTTTGCGCAGTGACAAGACCAAAGGAGACAACCTTGCACAGTGACAAGACCAGACGTGGTAGCTTTGCGCAGTGATAAGACCAAACGGGGCAGCTTTGCGCAGTGACAAGACCAAAGGAGACAGCCTTGCACAATGACAAGACTAGACGGAGCAGCTTTGCGCAGTGACAAGACCAAACAGTGCAGCTTTGTGCAGAGACAAGACCAAAGGAGATAGCCTTGCGCAATGACAAGATCAAACAGGGCAGCTTTACGAAGTGACAAGACCAAAGGAGACAGCCTTGCGCAGTGACAAGACCAGACGGGGTAGCCTCGCCAACTTTTTAGATCGACTTGACAACACTGACCTCCTCAGCTTTTCAGACCAAAAAGACAGGACTCTGCGCAAAGTAGGACATGACAGCTCCCTGCAATATAAGACGTCACAACATTCTGCCTCACCAGCAACTTTTTATAATGACAAGGCAACACTATGCCTTGCAGGCTACACAAATGAGATTAACCACACCCTTTGGCTTACAAAAGGAGGTGGAAGAGATATGGGAGAGAACACTACACAACCAAACCCAACACTACACCAGAGCTTGCTTCACCACGCGGGGATAGACAACATGAAGATACAATAGGACGAGATTCGCGAACTAGCAAGGGTTGCTGGGGCTCGGAAAGAGCAAACAAGTGCTGCTGCGGCCCAGGTCGAACAAGAGGAGTGTGCCAGGATGGCAGCTCTTCATAATGACGCCCCCCGTAGCAGCAACCCCAATCGAGTTAACAAGGAAGGGAAAATGACCCGGTCCATGCAGTAGGTCGGGCCATTCTGTACTAGTCCCCCGTTGAAGGTCGAATATATTTCCATTCCAAAAAGGCGCATATGTATCGTAGGAGTACTTCGATTTGTTACATCGTGCATGATGTTGTTTCTTATGCACGTAACCAAACCCTATGCACCGTGTTATTCCCAGCTTCATTATAAAGTCTATTTTAATTCGCAACATCAAATCTTCTCGTCTTTTCGTATTCAATTCTTTCATGTTATTCTCAACTTCATTATAAAGGCATCCAACAATATGTATCACTTCTTGGGCAAGGCCTGGAAATATTGTGCAATTGTTTGTGAAGGATATATACGTTGAAATGTCAAAGGTTATCAATCCACAAAAATATTTTCAGGCCATATATGTATTTACGCTCAATTAAAAGGATGGTCTTATATATGGTTCACAGATAGATTGTCTACTTTTAAGTTATGGATAGTTCGAGAGGGATTAACTTTCAAATATTTTTTAAAAAGGATTAAATAATAAAAAGCGACCTCTAGCCTCCTCGTCACGAATCTGTTGGGTGACAGGGGATGCGATCGCCTCTAGGTTGGGTGACAAAACTCGTCAATCGACCATTGGTGACTTCATCTGTAATCGCCAATGGTACATCTACTATATTAGTGTCGCTTTCCGTCGGGCGATTGGAGCCGGTTGCCCAACGGTTCGGCGACAGATGTTTAATTTTGTAACAAAAAAATCGAGGTATAATTTTGTAATTTTGAATAAAAATGGATTATTTTTGAAAAATTCTACCGTTATGTAGTGTAGTATGTTGTACATAATACTTTTTGGTGGGCAGTTTAGATTTAGATATGTGGTTAATTGTGAAAATCTTGTTTACGGTGTAGTATGTCAAATATGTCGGACGCCGCCAATTTCAAACTTTACTACGAGCAAGGGACCATTTGTATCTGGGGCGTTGTAATGCAGTGGTTGTTCCATACATTCGATTTGTGTCATGTTGTGTATGATTTGAGATTGAGTTGCCTTGTCTACCGAGCACCACAGAGCATATATTGGGAGTTAGTGCAACTCAAGGGAACGAGGTCATTGCAGTCATATATACGCAGGGCGAGGAGGAACGATGGAATTTGGTCATTCTGGCCTAGGCATATGTCAAACTCACTCTTGCATCGGCGACTGAACAAGAAGGGAGTGATGATGTGGAAAAAGAAGTTGGGGACTCTAGCCACAACACGGCGCACACAATGGCTGATGGTCCAGGAGTTGTTGATCCCGTTGATGAAGACCCTGTGGAAAGAGCTCCTTTAGTCAAGCAAGTTAGTGCGCTTGCTGACGAGGGTGAGGAACTGGAAGCATAGTCGAAAGGATGGATCTCGAAGACCAGAACTACATAGCATTATCAGAAGATAAAAGATCCGACGACGAAGATGTTGATCCTACCTATCGGTAGAAAAATTATAAAAAGATGCTAACCCAATCATCGCTTCTTCTATCTTACTCCTATCTTTTTCTTTGGTTGCTGTTTTAAGGCTTCCAATACACATCTCCAAGAGAGAGAGAGAGAGAGAGAGAGAGAGAGAGAGTTTATTGTTTTTGTTCTCCTGATTTATATGTACAATCTGAACCAGGTGACTCTTGTAGACAAAAACTTTGTGAGCCAGCTCTGTACTGACCAATTAGCAGCCTGGGGACCGTTGCGAAAGCGAGGTGATGCCTGTGACCAATTAGCGTTGAGTCTGCGAGGTGATGCCTGTGACCAATTAGCAGCCTGGGGACCGTTGCGAAAGCGAGTAGCACCCTTATCTTGCAAACTTTTTCACTTGTTGTTTGAAGCAGTCCTGCGACCCACTCTACGCTGAGATTTTTCTTCGGTAATCAACAGCGGCGTCCATTGACCTTGACCATCCTCCCTGATATGATTTGTGTTCTGGATATATGCACGGGCAAATCAAACTTCGTTACACTTGTTCGCCTATAAATCACACCCCTCAATTCGTTACACTTGTTCTATTATCTTTAGCTTGTCTCATCTTGTTCTTGATTCAGTTATGCTTGTTAAGGTTTCTAGTGCAATGTTTGCACTGCATTCTTTGTCAATGACAAAAGAAGTGTCAAAACTTTGTTAGCTCTAGCTGTAGAGTATTCTAGTTTGCTAATTAGCTGGCCATGTGCTGGATAATAACTCATGACCGGGCAATGTCGGCAAAACCATGAGCTGGTGGATAGTAAAGAGTTAGCTAATTCTACTAGAAACTTGCTTAGTCATCTGTGTTGATAGCTGTAAAAAACAATGTTGGTTAAGTCGGTTTGTGAGCTTATAAAAGGATGGGCATCCTTATTGTAATACATATGTATGTATGTTTGCTATGAGAAGAATGACAGAGCAGTGTCCAAAAACTCCTCTGTTCCATTCTTTTTCTTCTGTATTCTTGCTTCCTTTGAGTGTCCAAATCCTAACAACTGGTATCAGAGCCCTAGGTTCGAGTCGGGCGTAGCGGAGTAGTGCGGCGTGTTCGTGTTATTTGTCGGAGTCGAGGTTATGGCTTCAAGTTTGGGCATCGGAATGGCGCAGTCGATGATTCACGTACTCTCAGGAGAAAATTACGATATGTGGAACATCCAGATGCAGATTCTGCTACTATCGCAAGAATTATGGGATATTGTGGAGAATGGATACAACGAGTATGCTACTAAAGATGTTCTTTCACTAGAGCAGAAGAAAACTCTGGTTGAGAACCAGATGACGGACGCCAAGGCCTTATTTCTAATTCAACCAGGTGTTGCGGAAAGTTTGTTTTCGCGGATTATCGACGCCAAGAAGTCAAACGAAGCTTGGGAAAAAGCTAAAGGAGGAGTTTCAAGGTTCTGCAAAAGTTGCCGTAAAGCTACAAACTTTGCGAAGCCAGTTTCAAAAATCTGCAGATGGAGTCTGAGAAGATAAATGATTACTTCTCGAGGGTCATCGAGGTGGTGAATCGAATCGCGCACCTACGGTGAAGAGATCAGCGATCAAGCGATTGTTGAGAAAATTTTGATCGAGTGTACGAGAAAAGTTTATATTGTTCTTTGCAATTGAGGAGTCGAAGGATTTTGTGACCCTTACTATGCAACAACTAATGAGTTCATTAGAATCTCATGAAGAGAGGAAGCTACAGAGTAGGGAGTTCAGTTGAAAGCGCCTTTCGATCAAAGCTAAGTCTCAAATCCTACAATTCAAGAAATGGTGGAAATTATCAAAGAAGAGGTCATCCAAAGAAAGATGTGCATAACAAGCCGGCCGAAGATAAAAGAGAAAAAATGTACGCTTATTTCTAAATTTTGGTGTGATGTTTGCAAAAAGTCCAATCACATGACGTATAGGTGCTGGAAGATGACTTGCAATAGATGAAAAAGGCAAGGTCACATTGTCAAATATTGTAGATCCCGAGATAACAATCGGGCAAATTTTTCAAAAGAAGAGGATAATTCAGAAGGGGCAGTTTATTCTTGCCAAATTGTCCAAGATGAAAAAGAGGATACTTGGATTGTGGACAGTGGTTGCACAAACCATATGTCTTCCAATCGGGATATATTTCAAGATGTTGACTCATCATATCAGGCGAAGATTCGCATGGGAAATGGTTCTTTAGCCCAATCTGAAGCTAATGGCGGTATAGTTGTCTAAATGGAAGATAGTCAAAAATTTATGTGAGAAGTTTTATTGGTACCCGATTTGAAGTAGAATTTGCTAAGTGTTGGGCAACTACTAGAACATGGGTATGTTGTTCATTTTGAATATTTCTCTTGCAAAATACTGGATTGCAAGAATGAGAACCACCTTATAGCAAAGACGGATATCGAGAAAAATATGAATTTTTCACTAAAAATGAGTTATCCCATTCAATTGGCTTTACATAGTGAGGTTGGTGATAACTCTGAAATGTGGCATAAGAGATATGGCCATCTCAACTATAAAGCCTTGAAGCTGCTTAGAACTAGAGGTATGGTACAAGGTTTACCATTCATTAATTTGAAATTTGATCCATGTGAATGTTGTATTTTTGGCAAACAAATTAGGGCATCTTTTCCACATGAAGGGGCTTGGCAAGCACACGCACCTTTGTGGTTAGTGCACAACGATATTGTCAGAAAAATACCAACTATGTCAGAAAGCAAGACTTGTGGTGAAAGGCTTTAAGCAAAAGCCTGGTGTTGACTACTATGAGACATATGCTCCAGTTGTAAGGCTAGAGACAATACGAACAGTTATTGCTCTAGCAGCTCAAAAGAAATGGAAGTGATGTTAAATCGGCATTTCTAAATGGCTATCTCAAAGAAGATATTTATGTTGAGCAGCCAGAAGGTTTTTTAGTTGAAGGTGGGAGAAAACAAGGTGTTCAAGCTTAAGAAGGCATTGTATGGCCTCAAGCAGGCACCGAGAGTGTGGTACAGTCAAATCGACAAGTACTTCATGCAAAAAGAATTTGAGAAAAGCAAGAGCGAGCCTACCTTATACATATCAAGAAAAGAGGTATGGATATACTAGTTATCTCGTTATATGTCGATGGCTTGATATATACAGGTAATTGTGAAAAGATGATGCAAGAATTCAAAAAGAATATGATGACGACGTATGAAATGAGTGATCCCTCGGCATGCTACATTATTTTCTAGGTATAGAAATATGCCAAAATGATACTGGCATTTTCATATCTCAGAAAAAATATGCATAAAGTATTGTGAAGAAATTCAAAATGCATGACTGCAAATTAGTTGCAACTCCCTTGATGCCAAATGAGAAACAAAAGGAAAGAAGATGGAGCAAAAAAAAGTAGATTCAACAGTTTCCAGAAGTTTAGTCGAAAGCTTGTTATACTTGACTATGGCGCGACCAGATATTATGTTTGCTGCCAGTTTGTTATCAAGGTACATGAGTAGCCCAAGTCAATTACTTTTTTCCGCTGCAAAAAGAATTTTGTGATATGTCAAAGGAACATCAGATTATGGCTTTTGGTACAAGCCAGTAGAAGATTCAAAACTAATAGGATACACAGATAGTGATTGGGCAGGATGTCTTGATGACATGAAAAGTACGTTGGGATATGCTTTCTCGCTTGGTTCAGGTATATGCTCTTGGTCAACAAAGAAGCAGAATATAGTAGCTTTGTCTTAGGCCGAAGTGGAGTATGTGGCAGCAGCCCTAGCTATCTCACAAGCAATATGATTGAAGAGAATAATTGAAGATATCGGCGAAAAACAACATGAACCAATTACAGTTTATTGTGATAGCAAATCAGCCATTGCAGTAAGTGAGAATTGGTCAGTCATGATAGAACCAAGCATATTGCAACTAAATATCACTATATTGGAGAAGCAGGTGAGCGCCAAGAGGTTAAACTGGAATTTTGTCATACAGATCAACAAATGGAGGATATTTTTACAAAGGCTTTGTCCGGAGAAAAAATTATCTATAATAGAGAATCAATCGGTATCTCAAGAAAATGAATTAAGGGGGAGTTTGTTAAAGTTAATTCATTTCCTAATCACCTTGAGTTGCTGACATATGAACGTTCTAGTGAAATCTTTGCACTGCATTCTTGGTCAATGTCAAAGAAGTGTCAGACTTTGCTAATTAGCTGGCCATGTGATGGATAACTCATGAGCTAGTCATGTCGGTAAAACCGTGAGCTGGTGGATAGAAAAGAATTAGCTAATTCTACTAGAAACTTGTTTAGTCTTGTCTGTTGATAGCTGTAAATAATAATAATAAACAACGTTGGTTAATAAACAATGAGCATCCTTCTTGTAATACATATGTATGTTTGTTTGCTAAGAGAAGGATGAGAAAATAGTGTCCAAAACTCCTCTGTTCCGTTCTTTTCTTCTGTATTATTGCTTTCCTGCTTCGCACCGAGACCGGGCAGTACTCCCGCGTCCAAAGAAGCGTGCGCGCATCCATGGCGATGAACCCACTCTTCACCGTGACGTTCGACGTCAAGAGCAGCGACAACTACGGCGACTTCATCGCCGGCCTACGCCACAGGCTCGGCAACCCGAAGCACTTCTCACACAACCGCCCCGTCCTCCCGCCGGTCGAGCCCAGCGTCCCGCCTCGCCGGTGGTTCCACGTCGTGCTCAAGACGCAGACCAGCGCGCTCACGCTCGCGACGCGCGCCGACAACCTCTACCTGGAGGGCTTCCGGAGCACCGACGGCACGTGGTGGAAGTTCACCGGCGATCTCATTCCCCGCGCCACGTACGTGGGGTTCGGCGGCACGTACCGTGACCTCCTCGGCCACACGGACAAGCTGGTCGACGTCGCCCTCGGCCCGCAGCAGATGACGGAGGCCGTGAACGTGCTCGCCGCGCGCACCGCGGCCGACCTCGCCTCCGGCCCGAAGCAGCAGCGGGCGAGGGACGCGCTGGTGGCGCTGCTTCTCATGGTGCACGAGGCCACGCGGTTCCAGACCGTGTCGAAGAAAGTGTCCGACCTGATGCACCCGAGGGCGGCGATGAAGAGTGGGAAGATTACTTCGCAGATGAAGGAGCAGGTGAACGGTTGGCAGGACCTTTCCACCGCGCTGCTGAAGACGGATGTGATTGTGAAGAGGGATGTGAAGACGGCCGAGACCGTGGGGCAGTTCACGCCGTTTAAGGACATGGATGTGAAGACGGCGGAGAAGGCGGCCGAGACGGTGGGCATCTTGCTGTTCGTGGAGGTGCCGGGCGGGATGACGACCACGACGGCGTTGCAGCTGTTCCGCGAGCTCAGCATTGCTGGCTTGAGGATCACTTCTCGGTGTAAAATTGCTAGTAGTAGTTTGGTACTCAAATAAATTCGTGTGTACGTTTGCGTTTGAAAATAATAATAATTCAACACCATGGTGCTGAGCTTTCTGATCCAATCACTGCTACAAACTCAGATGGCCTAACAATGCCATATGCAGACGATACATTTCGATTCCTTTCTTGGTTCATACATAACAATTGCCTGTTGACATGCGTGAAATTTACTAAGCCAACAATGATCTCATCAGATGTATGATGAGATGGAAAAAAAAAAGTATTGTACACATGGTATACAACTCAGAAAGGCTAGTTGTCGAATACAGGCAACTGACATTTACTGCTCAAATTACAAGCTCAGTACAGAAATACTTAAAATACACCATATACATTTTCAAGATTGTAAGCGATCTTCTTACAGAGAAATATTCTCCAATAGGCTCCTTCAAGATTGTTTGCCAATGAAAGTGTCGGACACGGATTTCGCAAATCCAAATCCTCACAGGCAAATACCGTGTGATGAATGGAACATATTCCCCACGGATCAAGAGGTAGCACTCACGTGCTGAAACATTATTTGAATCATTTCATACATAGTGTAAAACCATACTATTGATTAATTTAACACATTAGAATTTACATAAATCATATCGGGTCAAGTTTTATAATAAAGGTCGAACAGGCCAAACTGATTACATTACAAAAATAGCGGAAGCGACAACGGAAGCAAAAGGGGTAGAACACATCTTTCCACACGTAAGTGATTGGGAAAACAATAATGGCGTCCGATATTACAAAAATAGCGTAAAACTCGGTAGATAATATAGGATGCACGCAAGCACCGACGGAGTCAACTAGACTGAGGCGAGATCTAGACTAAAAGAACTAAACTACTCATCATCATCTCCTGGGCCTCCAACTTCTGGATCCTCGTAGAATGCGTAATCTCCAGGATTTCCTGCTTCTGAGGGTTTTTTTGGGTGGGGTTGGGGGGCGAGAATGAGCACAACTTCTATGCTCACACAAGATGCAATATTATACATGCAAGGATAAACAAGGATGACTCAGGTTCTTTTATTTGTTAAAATAATGTTTTCAATTATCATAATTATAAATTCCTATCACTTGCATTTTAACCCAATTGTATTTTATTAAAGAGAGTAAATGTGCAATGCTTCATAACAGCAGATGTTACCTCCACCTTATGCTTATTTTAATTGGAGCTACCTCCATTTATATACACCTCCGAGTTCGAAAATCCAGGAAAAATCCAATCTCAGGGCTAGGTGAGCCCGACTTGATTTTCATACCACCCATAAAGCTTTATAAATAGAACTAACTCTAGTAAGTTTCAATATCTATCTTTGACCGTAGGCACGCCTGTTTAAACAGTTTAGACCCTGCAGAGATTGTACACTGTACCCACAAAAGATAATCATACTCGTTGCCCCACATGATTCCTTAGTCATGTAGTCGAGTGATCATCACAGTAACCTTTCTAAATATCTTGTCCTTTCTGTCATCTCACCCATATGGGGTTACGCCCATACGTTGTGCGGGATGTTTACCTTAGCGAATAGCGTAGTTGGGCTACACCACGGAGACTGGCAACTTCACCTTGCATCGGTATCCCATTCAAGCCGGACGTATTCGGTGCTTGCACTACCTTATTATCCCTCCAGTGAGCTGACTTTCAGGGTTCAATAAATTTACTAAACCAAGTTGCAATTTGCAGACTTGTGGCTGTACTTGTTTTACACGGGAGTTCGTGACAAGATTAAATCCTTAATCCATCCGGACAGTTCATTCCACATACCAACCACTCTCGTGCTCTGACTGCGCCCACCACCTTACCATCCGCCTAGATGTAGACAACAATTAACAGGGTTTTTGGGGAGCAAAATACATTATCTCAACATTCCAGTCATTCACCCACAATGACTGCCCAAAACCACTTTAATGTTTAAAAGATGATGATTATGATATTTAATATGCCGATACTTAAGCAAGACTAGCATATCACTTAAATACAACCTATAGCTAGTATAGTTACCATATAATTACTACGGTGACAAGGATTAAGGGATTCGAATTGTCAAGGATGGCATATTAATTAATTAATCATCAAATGTGTATTTAACTACCTTAACCTTTTAACATACAATTGCTTAAAGAATTAAAGCATGCAATTTTGGTAATTTAAATGAATATAATTTACATAAAATGTAGGCTCAAAATGATCAAAGTGTCGACTCGTCTGTGTTAAAGGCAAGAGAGTCTTGATAGTCTTGTGATTGATCAAGTTGGAGATCTCCCGCGTCTTCGAACGTACCGGAAAAAGACACCAACAAGCAAAGAGAGCAAATAAATACACGAAAATAATAAATGAACTCCAATTTAAACAAGATCAGTGCCATTAGCATGATCTTGAATTTACAAAATTTTAGAAATAAATTTCATAATTTTTGGAGTTATAACGGAGGAGAACGGAGCTTTCGAAGTTGAGCTTTTGAATTAAATCAAAAGAATTAAGAGAGGAGAGAGAAATTCACCCACTAGCATGTGGGACCCATTGAACAGTGCATGGCTCATATGCACAGTGCATGAACCGAGGTCAACATGCACTATACATGTGGTCCTCGGTGGACCGTGTATACTGTAATGGGCCCACCTGTAGGTAAAAGGGAAGAATCGGGTATTAAAAGAATGGCATTACTGTTCAAGGGCCCGCCGGTCAGTGACACCAGTCAGCGGTTAACACATTAATTAAACCAGCCAGTAACAAGCTAGTCAATTGATTGCCTTAAACCGACAGTGATTCGGTTAGAACACACGCAAGATCTTGGGTCCGAGTGCGCGACAGAGCAAGGGACCAGTATGCGGCGGCTTTGGCCACGGCCGCGGCGAAGCGGCGGCGGCCAAGCGAAGCTGCGAACGGGTCTCCTGAGGGCGGTGGTGGCGGCACAGGAGAAGGTCGGACGCGACGGTGGTGGAGCCAAAGGCGGCGGTGGTCACCACGTGCGTGCGGGCGGCACTGCTAATGCGACGGAGATAGCGCACGCATGGGCTGCACGCGACTACGAGGAAGATGAAGAGCCGGGGGGGGGCTTGAGGCAGTCCGAAGTGGCGGGGCGGCGGTGGCCGACAACAGAGAAGGAGGGGTGGCAGCGGCAGACATCCACGGCAGTGGGGAGGAAGAAAGGAGGTGGGGGATGGCTTCCTCGGCCTTTGAGACGCATGGTGACAGGGTTGCCCGGGGCGGAGGCTCACCTGAGCGACGGCAGAGGTGAGGCAACACACCAAAGGGGGGGGAAATGGGAGGCTCTTCAGTGGGACTTACCAGGGAACAAGGGGTGATGCGGGGAGGACAAGGGGGCACAGGGGAGCTCTTATAGGCGTTGGAGGGCGAGGGAGCCGTTGGAGGGGCTCGGGTGTGCGCGCAGTCGCGAGGACGGCATGGACGGGCTCTACGCAAGGAGGCGACTCGGCGGGAGCCGGGGTTAAGGAGCAGGTGGGCGCAGGCGCTGGCCGGATGCACGAGCGTCAGAGGCACGCAGCACGAGCACACACATCTTGGCTCGGTGCTCGGAGTGGTGAGGACGGCGTGGCGTCACAGGCATGGTGCAGGCAAGCAGGCGATGGGACTTGACGAGGAGGGAGGGCACTAGAGTCACGAGCGGCAGAGGAAGTAGGTGTGCTGCAGCGGCGCAGGCAGAGCACGAGGTGGTAGGGTGCTGACGGAGGCGCGGCGTCACGGCGAGGTAGAGGCGCCGAAGTTCGTGGGTAGGTAGAGGAGAGGACATCGGGAGCGGATGCGCATGGTGCGGTGACGAGCGGGCCTTGCTGACGCAGTCCTGGCGTGGCCATGGCGCGCGCGGAGGTGAGGCGAGGGAGGTGCTGGTGTCACCGCGTCAACCAAGGGGCAGAGTAGGTTGTGAGTGGTGCTGGCGATGCGACAAGACGCGGCAGCAGGCGCAGACGTGCGCATGTGCGAGCGTTGGAGCTGTCCGAGCGGCACATGGGTGCTGGCCAAGGGAGAAGAAGGTTGGGGGAGGGAGCCGGGCCAAGAAGGGCGAGAGGAAGAAATGGGAAATGGGCCAGGGCCCAAGGGAGGTTACAGGCTGAGCCCAAGAAAACAGAGGGGCAAAATGAGAAGGGGCCCAAAATTTGAAAAGACGAATTCAAATTTCAAATTTGAATTCAAGAGTTGCAATGGGGTCTGAAACGAAATTTCAAACTTAGCTAGAAGCTACAAGATTTGAGAAAATACGAGATAATTTGAATTAAGGTTTTGAAAACCAAGAGCCAAATGGTAAACACTATTTACGTCCAAAAACGGACTGTTACAGCAATGTTCCTATGCCACTATGATTGCAATTGCAAACCCAACACCAAAGCCCAAACCAGCAAACAGGAATAACACAATATCTATATGTTTATTTTTAAAAGGGTATGGTGCCACATTCGGTGTTGTTATGTTGCCGCATCCTTTCGACAATGGAGGCCCGCACAAACCATCGTTTCCCAGAAAGGAGCTCTCGGTGAATGTCAAGAAATGAGGTGATTCTGGTATTCTTCCCTCCAGCTTGTTGTAGGATAGGTTCAATGTTGCGAGGAAGTCCAAAGATGCTAGTTTCTGTGGGATCTCTCTAGAAAACTCATTTGATGATAAGTCCAAAGACTCAAGTTGCTCCAAACTAACAAGTTGAGTGGGAATTGGTCCTGTATATTAGGAATATTCTTGTGGCACTCCATATTTAGTTCCTACCATATTTAGTTCCTCTAATTGAGGTTCCCTACAAGGTTATATTTATATAATGCCATCTAGCCGACCTCTTTGTGTCAGTATGGGTTCTTGCCCATATCTCTTCTTCTACATGGTATCAGATTTCTTCTTCCTGGGCCCTTCCGCTGCATAACTACCGCTGCCCCCACCTCTCCTCCCGCACCCCTCCTCCCACAAACGTCGAGCCCACCCCTCCTCCCACAGACGCCGCCCTCTCCCTTAGCCTCCCCAACGCTGCACCACTCCCCTCCTTCTCCGTGAGCCGCGTGCCCTCCCACTTCTCCTTCCACCAAGCCGTGCCCCCTCCTTCTCCGGCGCCCACGCCACCCCGCCGACTTCTCCTAGACCTCCCCCGACGCACCGCCAACCTCCCACTCGTCCTTCCCCGAGACGAAGCCGACCTCCCACTCCTCCTTCCCCAAGCCGAGCCGCCCCCCTGTCTACTATGGATGCCACCGGCGACGACTCCTCTGCGGCTGCCACCAGCGCTGGCACCCCTGTGGCCGTCCCTCCCGTCGTCCTCAACCCATTCTGCACCGTCGCCGTCAAGTCCCATGTCCCGGTGCTTCTCGATCTGAAATCTCCGAACTACACCAAGTGGTCATCCTTCCTCAAGTCCATGTGTGGGAAGTTCGGCCTCATGTCGCACATCGATGGATCCACACCGGCACAACCCGACAACACGAACTGGGAACAGGCCGATTACGTTGTTCTCAGCTGGTTGTACAGCTCCGTTAGCGACGACGTCCTCGACGCCGCCATGGAACCGGATCAAACCGCCCATGCCCTCTGGGTCGCGATCGAGACGTTGTTCCGTGATAACAAGGAGTCCCACGCGATCTTCCTTAGCAACCAGTTCCACTCCATCGTGCAAGATGATATGTCTATTGCATATTATTGTCAGCACGTCAAAACCCTAGCGGACTCCCTGGACGACATCGGCCACTCCGTCTCCGACTCACAGCTCGTCCTCAACCTGTTGCGCGGCCTCAACCCTCACTACTCCAACACTGCTGACGACATCGCCAACGCGACTCCATTCCCTTCTTTTTCCAAGGCGTGTTCCATGCTCTCCCTTAAAGAACCGCGTCTTGCCAACAAAGTGAAGAACGCCACCAACTCGCCTCGCCGCCTCGCGGGCGAGGCGGTGCCGCTTCCACTCGACAATCGGCCCACCCAAAACGGCGCCCCTCGTCACAATGGCCGCGCGACCAGCTACACGGCGGCCGTAACTGCCGTGGCAAGAACACGGCCAGCAGTGTCACCAGCGGCATCGGCGCTCCAGCCGGCCGGCCCCTGGGTTTGTTTCAACTCGTGGGTGCCCCCCGGTGCTGCACAGTGGCGCCCACCATATGGCCATGGCATCCTTGGCACTGCTCCTCAGGTGCACACTATCTTCGCGCCGCCTCAGGTCTCCGCACCCTCGGCGCTATCTTGGGATCAACAGGATCTCATCACCGCCATGAACCAGCTTGCCGTCCATGGAAACGGCACCTGGGTGATGGACAGTGGCGCCACCTCCCACATGGCATCAAACGACAGTATAATTCCCTCCCCAACCCCCTCTCATTCGGTCGTCACTGTTGGTAACGGCTCTCACATCCCTGTCACCTCCCGTGGTCACTTGTTCCTCCACACACACTCTTCCAAATTCATGATGAACGATGTCCTAGTCGTTCCCTCTCTAATCCGTAACCTTCTTTCTGTTCGACAGTTTACTCGTGATAATAACTACTCTATAGAATTTGACGTGTTCGGTTTTTCTATCAAGGACCCCCGGACCCGGCAAGTTACTCT
The DNA here is from genome assembly GCA_036346395.1 of Hsuehochloa calcarea. Taxonomy (NCBI): domain Eukaryota; kingdom Viridiplantae; phylum Streptophyta; class Magnoliopsida; order Poales; family Poaceae; genus Hsuehochloa; species Hsuehochloa calcarea. Next base: position 6,531 of record JAYEVG010000030.1, on the reverse strand, counting down.
TCGCTGCGATAGTGCGGGCGATCTCTACACCCTTCCAGCCACCCCCACTGCTGCCAGCGCCCACCTTGCCACCTCGTCTTCACTCGGCACTGCCTCTGGCCACCCCGACCATACCGTCCTTGATACTCTTAATAAAAACTCATTCATTTCTTGTAATAAAGTAGACCGCTCCTTATGCCACTCATGTCAACTCGGCAAACATGTGCGTCTACCCTTTACTAGTTCCACCTCGCACACCTCTGCTCCTTTTGAGCTTGTTCATTGTGATGTGTGGACATCACCGGTTGCTAGCATATCCGGCAATCTATATTATTTGGTGATTCTAGATGATTTCACTCATTTTTGTTGGACTTTTCCCCTAAAAAAGAAGTCGGATGTACACGAACACATTGTTGATTTTGCCACCTTTGCTAGTAGACAGTTTGGCACCCCTCTAAAAACCATTCAGGCGGACAACGGTGTCGAATTCGCAAACCACACATCCACCACCTTTTTCTCTTCCCACGGCATCGCCCCGCGCTCTCTTGTCCGTACACTCGCAAAGAAACGGCAAGGCCGAGCGAGTCATCCGCACCTCAACAATGCGCCGCACACTGCTCCATGCGCATGCCGCCGAGTATTGGGCTGAGGCGCTTGCCACGACCACATATCTCCTGAACCGATGCCCGTCCTCGTCCGTCCATAACTCCATCCCCTACACACTGCTCCATCGCTCCCCGCCCCAGTATAGCCACCTCTGTGTCTTCGGCTGTCTTTGCTATCCCAACATGTCCGCCACTGCTCCCAACAAACTTGCTCCACATTCCGCGGCCTGTGTTTTTCTCGGCTATCCTTCCTCTCACAAAGGATATCGCTGTCTCAACCTTGCCACACAACGTGTCATCATCTCCCGCCTCGTTATCTTTGATGAGCGCACATTTTTGTTCGCCAGCAGTGACCGACCTCCTCCTGTTTCCACCTGTCACGACCTGTATTTTCTCGATGATCCTGCCATGCCAGTGTCCAGCACTGCTGCAATGGCACCCCCCGCAGGTTCCTTGTGCGACCGCTCCACCCCCCGGTGTCGAGCGATCACCCTCCTCGTCTGCTCCGTCACCCGGCGACGTTGAGCACGGTGAGCCCACGCCAGCCCAGGCTGCGCTACCAAGCAGCACGCCTGCCCCGGCCACACACCACCCGCTCGAGCCCCTGGTATACTCCCGGCGGCCACACACGACAGTGACCTTTGCGGCACCCGACGGTGCGTCTATAGCTGCGCCACCGGTCCCATAGGCCACGTCGGCTGTCGTGGTACCAGTAGCCCCCACGCAGCCGCCTGATGAGCCTGTGCCAAGGCCCTCCGCCGGGCCTCATCCAATGGTCATGCGTGCTCGCGCTGGTATTGTGAAACCGGTCGACCGGTTGGCACTCTACGCCGTCCACTCCTCGGCCTCCACCATACCGCAAACTATCACAAGCCTCGCCGATCCGAATTGGCGCGCCGCGATGGTCGTGGAGTATAAGGCCTCGCCGACAACAACACTTGGCGCTCGCACTCGCCCATCGGGCGCCAACGCCGCCACCGAAGTGGATCTTCGCACAAGTACCACTCCGACGGTAGTCTTGCGCTCTACAAAGCTCACTGGGTCGTTCGTGGGTTCTCACAGCAACACGGTGTCGACTACGATGAGACGTTCAGCCCAGTGGTCAAACCGGCTACCATCCGGACAGTTCTCTCCATCGCTGTGTCTCGCTCCTGGCCCATACATCAGCTCGACGTCAAGAATGCCTTCTTGCATGTCACTCTTGATGAGACCGCTTCATCGCCAAGAATTTCTCCGGCCATGACCTCGCCACTCGACCATGTGTGTCTTTACAAAAGTCTCTATTTGGTTCGGCAGGCTCTCCGAGCATGGTACCAGCGGTTCGCCACGTACATTCGTCGTCTTGGCTTCATCGCCTCTACATTCGACACGTCTCTCTTCGTTCTCCGAGACGGCAACCACCTATCTTACTTGCTGCTCTACGTTGATGACATCGTGCTCACCGCCTCCTCGAGCGACTTGCTCCGGCGATTCATCGACATGCTTCACTCGGAGTTCGCGATGACAGATCTTGGTGATCTTCACCTCTTCCTCGGCATCTCTGTCACGCGCCCCTCCGACGGGCTCTTCCTCTCCCGCCAAGACGCCCCGACCTCCCACGTCAGGCGTGCATGGTCGAGTGTCACCCCACCGCGACACCGGTGGACACTCATGCCAAGCTCTCTAGCCATGACGGCTCACCGGTGGATGACCCGTCAGAGTACCGCAGCCTTGCGAGCGCTCTCCAGAACCTGACACTCACCCACCCCGACCTGGCCTACCCTCGCTCAAAGACAGGTCTGTTTTTTATGCATGATCCGCGTGAGCCCCATCTCGCTGATCAAGCGACATACCGAGATACGCCAAGGGCACCATCGACTCGGCCTTCACCTCGGTGTCTCCCTGACACCCTCACCGCCTACTCCTACGCCGACCGGGTAGGTTGCCCCGACTCGACGCCCACCTCCGGTTATTGCGCCTATCTCGGCGACAACCTCGCTCTCGGTCGCCCAGAGACGTGACCATGGTGTCACGCCGAGCGCAGAGGCCGAGTATCGTGCTGTTGCCCACACCGTCGCCGAGTGTTGCTGGTTGCGGCAACTCTTGCAGGAGCTTCACGTTCCTATTGCTTCAGCAACCGTTGTCTACTACGACAATGTCTGTCTACATGTCGACCAATCCGGTTCAACATCGCCGCACGAAGCACATTGAGATCGACATCCACTTTGTCCGCGACAAGGTGTCTCTTGGAGAGGTTCGAGTGCTCCATGTGCCATCCTCTCACCGGCCACGGACATAATGACTAAAGGCCCGCCGACGCAGCTTTTCCAGAGTTTCGATCCGCCTTTGCGTCCGAATCCTCCCGATGCGATTGCGGCGTGTTATTAGGAATATTCTTGTGGCACTCCATATTTAGTTCCTCTAATTGAGGTTCCTGTACAAGGTTATACTTATATAATGCCATCCGGCCGGCCACTTTGTGCTGTGCGGGTTCTCGCCCATATCTCTTCTTCTACACTGTAAGTGCATTATGTGACATATTGAGCCCACACAGCAAAATAAGTTGGCCAATAGCTTCAGGGATGCTGCCGTGGAATGCATTGTTGGAGACATCAATGAATACAAGGGTTCTTAAGATCTTTGTAAATGTGATGTCAAGCCCTTTATAGGTAATTGTGGTAGTAAATTGATATGTTACCGATACATATCTCCATCTTTCATGACTAATGTCTCGTTACCAGCCATTGAGATCATGGATTTTAGCTTCTTAAACCACTCTTCGGGTAATATGCCTGAAAAGTTGTTTGAAGCTAGATCAAGAATTCGGAGTCCTCGTAATTCGCAATTGTCTTCCTCTTTGGCAAGAGCAGCCCCAACTGTCCGAAGAACTTATTGGACTTCAAGACAAGGACTTGAAGTTTAGGAAGAAGACACATCCAACATGGGAAAGAGCCTCCAATTTGATTCCTCCCAATATCAAGTACCTCCGAGTTTTTGCAAGCTACCAACGATCTAGGTAGTTGTCCTTCAATCCAATTGTCGCTGAAATCTAATGCCTCAAACGCACAACCTTCCTTGATATTATGTGGTAACTCTCCACGAAGTTGATTTGCCTTCAAATTTAATATTTGTAGTGTTGAAGAATTCTCCATCAGACAAGAAGGAATTGAGCCGCTTAAGATATTGTAAGAGAGATCAAGGAGTTGCAGACTCCTAACAGTACAGAATGTTGATGGGATTTTTCCAGATACCTTGTTCCTAGAGACCTTGAGAGAGAGCGTACCAGCAAGATAAGGAATGAAATCACATGGCATAGACGAAAACTGATTGTTCAAGTAATCCAACTCAGAGTCTGTACTCATTTGCGGTATAGGTATGGCCCCTTCAAACATGTTATAACTGAGATTAATATATCTCGTGCACAAGGGGAGCAAAGTTTCATGTCCTACACTTGTAAACTTGTTGTTTGATAGGTCCAAAAAGAACAATACTTTCCAAGTTTCCCATGCCCATTGAGGTATAGCCCCATGCATTTGATTATTTGAAAGGTCAAGGAAATCCATCTCATCTTGATGCCTTAAGGCATTAGGAAGCTTTGATATGTTGCAGGATGCTAGAATCAATGCTCCTATTTTGGGTAAGGACACTAGTGAATAATTGATTGCCCCATCTACCACAGATAATTTATTGCTTGAAAGATCTAGGTGTAATAGGTATGGCAGTTTCCAAAATGAGGTAAGCTCCACTGTACCCACGAAGTTGTTTCGTTCAAGTTGCAAGGTATGCAATTGTGTCAAGTTTAAGATTTGCAAGGGGATATTTCCTGAAAAGTAGCACTTGTATAAAGCTAGTCTTCTGAGATTCTTGAGATTGCCTATTGAAGATGGTACTGGTCCAGATAAACCACAATGAGAAAATTGGAGCCCTGTCAAATATGTTAGATTCGTGATCCAAGTCGGCATTGATCCTACTAAGCCGAGCCCAGAAATCTCTAAGAACTTCAAAGATTTTAGCATTCCTAGGGAAGACGGCAGTTCTTCAGAAAACCCACTTGCGCTAAGACCCAGCTCTTTCAGATTACCAATGGAGCTTGGTATGCACCCGGAAAACTCGGTGCCGCTGACAAGCAAATTCATCAAAGTCATTTTAATCCCGGACCCCGGTCGGTAACCGGTAACCGGCGATTATCGGCCGGGATTTTATTCCCTGATTGTACCTAATATCAACAGTGGTTAGTTTTCTGTTGTGGAAAATCCTTGGAGAGAACAACCCCTCAAACTTGTTTCTGGCAAGTTGAAGAACACTCAGGGAGGAGAAGTCGGCGAAGAACTCAGGAATTGGACCAAACAAGTCATTTCCTTGCAAGTCAATAACAGAAAGGGTTCGCAAGCTAGAAAGAGACTGGCAAATGGGACCCGAAAGTTTGCAATATGGTAAGCTCGGAACCTGAATCTTAGGAGTGGAATGAGCGAGAGCATTGCACCACCCTTTGCCGCCGTTGGACATGTACACGAAGCCAAGATAGAGCTCCTCAAATTGCTAAGATTTGCAATCAACCTCCTCAAGTTTACCCCAAAGAAACCCCAGCTGGGATAAGAATTTACGTAGATGGAGGCATGTTCATCTTCTTAATCAAAAATATAGAAACTGGTTGAGAAGTCGAGAGATACCAGATTGGCGAGGCGCCCTACGTACGCCCGTTGGTATCTGGCCAGCGAAGCTGGGGGTGGAGATGTTGAGATGGGTGAGCTCGGTGAGCCGCTCGAACCCGGTGGCTGGGAGCTGGGATGCCTTGAAGTCGATGCCGCCGAGGTTGAGATACCTGAGGACGTGAGACTGAAAACTGCAGGATCAAGGCCGCCGCTTTGTAGGTTTCGTCTGCCCAGGTCGAGGGAAATGACGCGGCCGCTCGTGTCGTCGGCTCGTCGCAGCGGACACCCACCCAGCGGCAGCAGTCTGTGCCGGCGCTCCACGACCGGAAGGTTGTGATGGACGCGTTGGTCGTGGAAAATGACCGCTTCAGCCGGAGCAGCGCCGTGGCTTGAGGTCCGGCAAGCACGGAACCGGCTGAGTAGTACGGTTGTTGTACGTACTACTTGAGGAGAAGCGACCGTGCGAGCTGAATTCGAAAGAGCAGCAGGAGTGGAAGAAGTAATTGTTGGAATTAAATGGGTTAGGCCCATATTATAATATTTAATTTAATTTCTGGTAAATCTCAAAAGCCCATATGCTTGTGCTAAATTATTTAGTCCTATATGACAATTGAAGGGAGTTGCACCGCTTATAAGGTAACGTAGACATCTTCTCGTGGAATTGGAGAGAGCCAAGAGACAACACACGCGCGCTCGAGCCGAGCCGAGCCGTGCCGTGCCGTGTCTTTATTTTTTGCCATTAAAAGAACAACGTACTGGTCCTTAATGGTAACTGTTCACCTTTAACTTCGTAATCGTTGTCTTTGATTTCGCAATCGTTGGTTTTAGTTTCGACGATCGTAATCTTGGCCTTTGGTTTCGCAACGCTGGCCTTTGACTCGAAGTTTTGGCTATAAAAGAACATGCGCTCGCTTTTTTGGTGATTTTCCACAATACAGCCTCCGCCTCTTTCTTGTTGTCTCTGGCAATCTCCGTCCGGCGAGACGCTGCGTGTACGGCCGCACCGGAGAGCAGCCTCCGAACCCTCATCCTCGAAGGCTTGCACGAGCGAGACGAATAAGGTTTTTGGGGCGTTCGCGCGATCGTCACGCTACGCTCTACATCATCAACGCTCGCTACGTTCTACATCAATCGCCTACTACACTCTACATCAACCGTACTACTATTACCACTACGTCATGGCGAACGACGCAATCATCAATAACACCGCCGCATCTTCCTCCAACTGGTATGCCTATATCTTTCTAGTTACTTGTTTTGCTTTAATGTTTATTGTTGTGTTGAACACCGAGATAGAATTGCTAGTTTCATTCTTC